>NNCF01126018.1:1005832-1038331 GCA_002313205.1 Laupala kohalensis | reverse complement strand
AATAGAACCCAGGGAGAAAGGAAATTCAAACTTAGCGCGTTCTTTCCTGCGCGATGTGTAGAAAAGATTCTCAGGAGTGAAATAAAATTGTGATAATCTGCATCGGAGTTCCGAATCCTTATTTTTATTTAATCTAAATGTATCTGTGTAATTTAATAATGTTATTATATTCAGATTCAATTAAGTCGACTCGCGCTTTGGATAAAACATTGCTTATTAAATTCATCANTAAACCATTGCTTATTAAATTCATCATTAAATTCATCAATGAGTGATTTATGTCGTCGTTAAGGAAATTAGTCCAATTCTCACAATTACATGAATTAACAAGTTTTCGGTAATTAACATAAGAATTGGTTGGTTTAATTTTTTTCCACGAACTAATTAGGTTTTTACGTTAACTATAAGCGGTTCGAGGTCTGTTGTTCCATAAACAAGCTTATAAACTGTTGTTTGCCAACTGTTAGACTTAACAGAGTATATTATCAATACAAGAACTTTTGACATTATTGTTAATTCTGGTCACTGTCGAGAATTGCGGAAAATATAGAAATTCTAGAAAGTNAATGATTTTCTGTTGTGGAGTTTTCTTGAAGGAGTCTAGTACAATCAATAAATTCTTTCCTCTTTAGTTCGTGACTCCTATACATAACACTTATTTGTATTTGTTCCGTATCATTAATTCTAACTACAGCATTCAAAACTGTAAGATTGTTGTATGAAACCGTGACATTTGCCATTATATCTTTCTGTGTGTATTAAACGACGCGATCAGATTGGTTTAAACAGCTTTTATTGTAGTGCAAATCATAACCCGGAATATTTAGAAAAGAGGGCTGTTTTAGTTCCCATGTTTCCGTGCATGATATTATATCAGTTTTTTTGATCAAACTAGCAATAAGAAGTCTTAAAGAATTTACATTTTAATCAAGACTTCTGATATTCAGTAACATTATTATAAATTTTCCTTTATTGGATAACGTTAAATTAAGATTTTCCACATTATTGTGGATTAATTCCGTCAAGTGGAACAAATCCTTATAGTCAGGTTCGGGGCAAAACTTACAATGATCATACCTATTAGCATTATCAAGATTAGGCATATTGGATAAATAGAAAGAAAAAGAACTTAAAAATAAAATCAATTGCTGTAGTTTGTTCTTTCAATTTGTATTTCGAGGGCCTTAACATACATAGGGTAGTTTTTGTCATTTACGTTATGGTTGTGTACTTTTAGACATTTTCTAACTCAATTTATGCAGCCATTTACTTTTTCTTCCGATCTGCATTGACGGGAAATGCCGTGGGACGGAGCCCCACGGCATTTATAGTAGGTGACTACACCTTGCCTTCAATTAGCTGCTCCAAATTTCTGGTACAATTCTGTTGCAAAGCAAAATGCAACACTTATTGTATATTAATTTTTTCTGACTTTTACTTAGTATAAATGTTAATAAAAAGTTATGAAACTTTTGAACGAGACAATAACAGAAATTTTGAGAAATAAGTTCCATTACTCAAGATGTTCCAATTATTCATTAGATATTAATTGAATAATTTATCACCAAAATACAAATGTTTTAAGTAAAATTTGTGTGGCATACAGAGTGTTAAAAATATATCAATATGCCACTACATGTGACATAAGTGATATCACAAAATGAAATATGTTCTATTTGCATTTGTATAAGAGGAATATTGAATACAGAACAGGTAATTGTCAAAAACGTAAAGATTGTGAGAGAACGGGCAATGTAATAAAACTAACTGTAACACGAGAATATATTACACATTTCTTTTAAATTTCACCGATTGATTGTTTCAGAATAACATCTGATGATTATTGCAGACACACTGCTGTCGTGCATAAGAAAACATTTAAATCCACTTCATAAAACTCGTTATTCTGATTTGAGCTCCAAGTAATAGGATTGCTTCGGAGGATTTTGTTTTCCGGAGGTGGCAGCCGTGAGTCAGTGGTTTCGCTGTGTTGCTGTGGCATGCAGTGGCAGTCATCGTCATTCGCGTGTTAACGGTGAGGGCGGGATGCAATACCTCCTAAGTACAGCGAAACAAGAGATGCACGCTCGGCTGCGTCGCATCGACAGAGCTGTGGGGGGGTAGCCACGCGAAGTATGGGAGTTGTCTGCAGTGACATTGCAGGCGGCGTTGCCCCTAGCCTCTAGGGGTCTCAGCCATTGTCATAAAGCTGCGGAGTGGATTCAGAAAAGAACAATCACTTTTGAGAACGGTCCATTGGAATCTTCACACAGTTGTCGGAATGCTCTTCAAGATAATTGCCTCTCATATTATGTTATTTATTTTGTTGTCCCTGTACGGTCTCTTCAAGATGTGTATAATAAACGTGCAGCAAATAAAAACTTTCTTGTCCATATTTACTCATTAGCTATACGTCAATTTATTTCTTCATCATTATCGATGTTACTTCTGGAAATATATTTATGAGTTTTCACAAGCATTGATTTATTTCAATATTTTTTTTTCTAAAATTTTTTCTAAAAATTTCAATATTTTTTTCTTTCTAATTCAATTTTCTAAAATACGATATATAATATATAATGTACAATTATATATCATATAAAATTATATATATATATAATGCGCAATAATAATACTTTTTAAGTGAGAAATAATCAACTACTTTTTTGTTTTTTCTTCCTCTTCAAGTACTTATTTAAACATAGTTGAGTGATACATTGCTCGGTTTAACAGCTTTTGATTTTAAATGGTAACACATACAACATATAAGACACATAATCAAGTGACTGATGAAACGTTTTGGAAATTTGTAGCTTGGTGAATTACATATAAGAGTAATCTAATAAACATCAGAGACGAGGATCACGATTACTAAATCTGCGGGAGAGAAAACCTACTTTACATATAGGGGCAGTACCAGGGATATTAGGAAACGAGAAAAATAAATCGTGTGATGTAGCGAGTACTTGTGAACATTTTTAGGTCTTCGTGGAGAAAAGAATTTCAAGTAAACCAAAGTGCTGTGGTTGGTAATCAAAAAGCTTTCCGTTTGAAGTACCCGGATTTTGCGGGTGTGTGAGGAAGCTGCAAAATACCAACCGGGGTAAACGGGATAGGGGTCGAAGTAGAGTTTTGTAGAGGACGAGAGAGGTCTCGCAGATCATGGAGGAAATACGGTTGGTTATAGGACGTAGTTGAAAAAGTTTTTGTTGGACTGTTTAATATTTTTTTCGGTGTGATCTTTCCACGCGGGACGAGCACCCTTGTGGGAGGTATATTCCGAGGCACCTAATTGAGAATTCCGGTGATGACTACGACATGCTGGAATTGTTTAGAGGTGAGAAACTGGAAAGCGGAGAGAGAAAATTTTTGCTTACGATATGAAAGGGTTTTAAAGTATTTTCCAATTTTTTCGTCCAAGGAGATGAGGTGATCTTGAAGGGAAAATTTGAGAGTATTTACATCCCGGTTGGATTTCATTAAACAGCATCATCGGTAAATAGAGAAATATTGATAATTATGTGGCATAAAGTTTACAGTAGGGAATTTTGCTATTATTTTTCAATCCATTCAGGTACCATTGAAATTTTCTCTAGTCTTGATTCCCAGCTGAGAATGCAAATAGCTAATCTGTTTTTAATCTCAAATTTTTTTAATAATTGTAAAAAATTTCGCGTAGAAAAATGAAAATTAACACATCAGGTCTGACTATAAATGAAAAACATTTTTATTTTTATCATCATATACATTAATATACAAATGACACATATTAGCATTCCTTTTCTGCGTAACCGGGCAGAGCAATCTCACAAATGAAGTATAAAACTCTGGAGCATTAACAGTGACGATGTTCTATTCTCTTATCTGCCATTTCTATCTTTCCGAGATAAGAGTATTTAAAAATTTCGCCAAGAAAAAGAAGCAACTTGACTCGTTCATTTGAAAAGGATGTTACTTGACCATTTGAGTCCCAACAAATGATGGCACTGACCATGCTGATAATGTAGCTGGTTCGTTCAAATACGTTATATTACCAGAACGTGAAAATCGGCAGGTACTGTGTCCTTTCTGTTTTTGGAATGGGTTCATAACAAGATAGTGAATTCTGAACATTGTTTGGAATTTTTATTTCATGCACTTTCTTGTCAAATAACTTCCAGTTAGAACATTAATGTAACCAACACCTTCTTTGTGCATTCTTATTTGTAAATGCTCTTTAACACTTGATACGAGACGAGAAAATTGTATAATAGCAATTATTTCAGACGTATACCACCTGTTTGGGCTTGGTATCTAAACAATGTATTTTTTACTCCGTTGAATAAAGATAAGAATTTTACAAAAAACGAAGAAAAAGGAAAATTTTTTTGGAGTTTGATTTTAATATGAATTGATCTTCTAGTTTGAGATATAAATATGGATTCCCGATTTCGCCGTCTCTATTCTCAGCAGCGTGAAATAACCAACGATTCTTTCTGACATACACAAAGGATAGTTTAATCTAAATTTTTGGATTTTTTAAATTAAGTTGTAGGAAACATTATGAATCTTTTCTGGACAAAATTTTCACTATGATTACATTTATTTTTATATAAATACTTATGTGAAAACATTTAAAAACTGCGGTGTTCATTTTGATCCCAATAAAATTATTCCATTACATCATTTGATGGATAATAATTCATTCAGTTTATTTGTAATTAGAAGAAAACTTGAGCCGATAATATTTTTAGGAGAGTTTTGAATTCGAAAGAAAAGATTTTCTTCGTCATTATATGTTAATAATTTATAACATCATTTGATTGTAAATTTTAGATTTTGAATCACCCGAACTGTATATTTGACACGTTCGGGTGATTTAATATGTAACGGAAGGGAAGAAAAAGAAGTCTTAACCTACTGGCTTTGAAGATTTTAAATGTAACGGCATTGGAAAAGAACTCTTATTCCCCGAATTAAAAGATCCACCTACGAACACTTCCCATTCATCGCAGACTTTAACTTCACTGACCCTGAAAGGAAAACGACCCGTTAAGCTTCCGAGGTTCAATGTTTTCACGAATTCATAAATTCTCCGTTTCTACCATTGTATGATGGCGAACTAATTATCGCGTTCACGTACATACCACGGGGCGTCCGTCTGTTCAGAAGCGGCGGCAGTTTAAAACGCGATAAGCGCGTAGCGCCGGAGGGGTGAGAGAAAGGAAAGAGAGGGGTGGGTAGTCGGTGGTGAGAGAGCGACGATAAAAAACGCCGGCGGAAAAATTCCGAGCAAACAAGCGGCCAGCGAGAAAAAAAACAACGGAACTTGATCATGATTTGCGAGCTCGACGCTGACCGTTTATTTATCCTCTGCCAATTTTTGTTGCGCGCTCCGATGCTGCTAGCTTCGCTGTCTACGTAACTCCGCAACACGCGATGCTCGAAGGCCTGCTGGGCGAAACGATAGGAGAAAATAGACCCATGGTACCTGGATTAGGTTCTTTACATCCCATGTGAAAAAATGACGAACGAGGCCTTTGCTCTCCGAATGAGACTAGGGATTGGCAGGGGGGGGGGGAAGCTCTGAAAAGAGGAGATACATGATGTGTTTTGGTCACGAGGGATACTGACATAAAAGAAGTTTTGATTTGAAATAAAAGAGCGCAATCTCTATAGAGTGAATCACTTGTAATCTGATATATATCTTTTAATGAAATTTTCTTTCTTTCAATTTTATTGATGACCTTGTGAACTG
Organism: Laupala kohalensis; assembly: GCA_002313205.1. Taxonomy (NCBI): domain Eukaryota; kingdom Metazoa; phylum Arthropoda; class Insecta; order Orthoptera; family Trigonidiidae; genus Laupala; species Laupala kohalensis. The sequence continues at coordinate 1,032,594 of NNCF01126018.1, read as the reverse complement.
AAAAGTCGCATATTTAAAATTATTTTTCACTGAGACCCGATCGTAAAGATCGATTCGACAGAAATAAGTAGATTCAATGGACAGTATATAGGGGGACTATCATAATTCATTGCACACTCTGACGATTTTATTTATTCCGATCTTTATTTATCTTCTGTTTACATTTCTGCTCCCTTTTATCACGTGAGACATAGCAGAGATAATGACAAGGTATTAGAAAGTCACAATCATCGCACAAATTGAGGACTAAAATTCATAAATATCGACGTTTGTGGGAATCGACTGAGTAACAAACGACGTAAGGGATTGCACATTACCAATACGTTTCTATGTTTGACATTTTAAATGATTCATTTTGTAAAGAAAATCCTTGAATTATCAATTCCATGGAAGTATTATCGCGATTTTAATTTGCCGTACAATGAAACAACACGTGCTGGAAGCTCCAACGTCCCAGAAAAGTGGACGAAAGCATAATGTTTCTGGCATAATAAACACATTACAGTTTTTCTGTAACGTTTATGTCGCTGGGGTTTTGTTGCCATCCGCGTAATCGCTTGAGAGCACACAGAACTCAGAAAAAAAACTCTTTCATTTGTAAACTGCACTATTTAGTGTGTTTACTATAAATATTTCAAAACATTTAAGAAGATTTTTCTGGAAGTAGACGGTTTTACTGTTCGAATCTTCCTCTAGCAGCTTTATTATTGACCGAGAAGAATATAAAAATTCAAGTAAAGTATTCATGTAATGTAAAATCAAAGAAATTTACGATAATACGATCTTTCCTGTATATATCCTTATAAATATCTTTAGAATTACTGTCCCTTCTGCATTGAAAGTAATAGAACGATAAAGGCAAACTATCTCCTTTTGACTATTTAAACGACAAATTAATGATGTAATGCAAACCGTATTTTTTTATAATTGGCACACGGGTCAAAATCTATTGAAATCAAGAATTCCATAGTGTTACCTGTTCATGAAATGTACTCTCGTTAATTTTCCTCTCATTACATACTGCAGAGTGGGTACACCCCTCACTTTTAAAGGGATTTGAATAAATGAATGTTTAAAACTATTCATAAGGAGGAATTATTGTTTAATATACATACTGATAAATATAGTAAAAGATAACAATTAAATATTTATTCAACACCACATAAATATTTGTTTTTAAAATTTGGGAATAAATTTCACAGAAAAATATCTTCTCATTCATACAAAAGGAATGGAATCAGTCATGTTCGTCTTTTTAAGTTTATGTTTTTCTTCTTAAGTGAAACAACTTTCTTTCGAGGACTTTAAGTATCTAGCACAAGTTTTAGTCGAAACATCATGTTTTATTACTGAGCAAAAGTGAAGAGGAAAGTTATACAAAAAATCAAAAGCTCTTAAAGATTTTTCTCGGTAACTCTCGTTTTCCATTAACGATATTTTACCTGCGTACTCAACCACTCCGGTTCTCCCCAAAGCGCTTCCGATTAAACACGATCGACACTGCAAGGCAAACACCACTTTTCTTCTCTTCGAAACAATGTAGCGGCGGTGGGTGCACGCGTATTTTTGTGGAGCAATATTTCATCTCCCGGATCCACCAGGATGTGCGTGCATGTGAGGGCGGCCTGGTTCATCTTTGGCGCCAAAGACTCCTGTAAAATATCTCCCATGAGAGGGAACAGCACAGCTCAAATTCTATAGCAATAAACATATATTCAGTAAAAATATAGAGACGTTGTACGTAATGGTGTACGCAACATTTCAGATAATCATCAGTTTGCTCAATTTTCATATAAACGACATAATTTATCATATGAAAGTGACATTTTGAAGAACATATACTTCTCTATTCATGTACTACATAACTAGTTCAGTACCCACGGGTTTCAACGTGGGAATTTTGGAATATTTTACCTCCTGGTCTCCAGGTTCTTATACCTAACAACTCGTGACATTGATTATAAAATATACAAAAGAGCCTTTGTTTAGAATCATTCATGGAGTAATCAAAAATAAAATAATATTTTACTGAAAATGAGCGCTATGCAATCAAAATTAACTCTGTTAATTAATGCAAGGTTGGTGTGACTAATATTAATGATTTTTAATACAGCAATAACACATCACCAATATTCATGGAAACATCAAAATTCACGTAGTTTTCAACTGAAAAGTACATGGCGTTAACGAGAATAACATTCACCTGAAACTATCTTGAGCCCATTTCGCGGATTTAAAAGTGAAATATCGTAAAACACAGAAATTGTAGTTGAGAGATTTGAATTACCATTATTTTAGTCCACAGACCGAAATGATATCTCATTTTGTTCGCAAAATGTAGAGACAATTCAAAAATTTCTTTAATTTTCCTCAATTTACCCCTTTAAAATCGGAAAGTATTCTCAGTGAGCGATTACAATGTGGAAAAAAAACATCCTCTCATCATTTCAAGTTATCTTCTTAAATAGTTTTCTGTCTGTTGATGAATTGCGCAAAACAAAGTATCTATTAACTATTAAGTGACTATATATTTAAGGTATATCTATCTATTTATTTATTTATTTATTGTCCACCCATAAGCAATACATCATCTTACACAGTAAAGAAATGAATGCCTCCCACGAGAGGTAACTGGTACCAGTGTGCGGGTAGGTGATCTCATGTCCAGAAAATATGGTGCATGAGCATATAATACACAGTTCATACAGTACATCAGAAATAGTAACAAATAATTCACCAAAATAGATATAAGAATAAAAAAATATCAAAATATCAAAGCATAAAATATAGACATCGCATACAAAATTGAGTGTGAAATAGTCCCAACGCTCCTGGATATAAATTTCTCTAACCCTTAAAACACATGTTAAATATGTAGCAGTATATATTAATAGAATATTGATTCTAGGGTTGTCTTATATAGGATTAAACCTTTTTTGTTTGTTTGTTTTTTTGCAGTTACTCAGTCTATTATTTTGTTTATTTCAATTTTTAGGATTCAATCTTGTAGTATTTTCTTTCTTGTATCCCTTAGTCCCCTCTAATGATTTATATTTCTCATTTGGTAATAAATTCAATACCTTAGTTGCTAGGAAGTGGCTAGATCTTTTGTAAATAGCATTGGAGACCTGTGGGAGGCAAAGGCTTATTCCTTGTTTTTGATTGTGAGCAAAGATGTTTTCTATTATGGTCTTCATAGAATTGTAATAATGAGAGAAGGCAAAAGTTTCTCCTTGTATCTAATCGCCCCATATTAATTTCTCCTATCTTTTTATGAAAAGATAGATTTTTAGATAGTTCTTATAAGTGGTCCAAGAATATTTTGGTACGCACCACCCCATCTATCAAACCGTATGAAGCTGTAGTATTAACAAAGGCAAAGTAGATTCTTCTCAGTGTTTGTGCTGTAAGATGTCTCAATTTGTAAAAGATGTAGTGATAGAATCTCACTTAGTTCACTACAGTTTTTATATGGTAGTCCCATCTTAAATTACAGTCAAAGATGACCCCCAGATATTTGTAGTTATTTACTCATTGTACACTATTATCCCTTATTTTTGTAGTTAATTCGTCAGGTAAACTGTCCTTATAACTTAAAAAGGGCATATATCTTATCTATAATGATTGTTAATTTATTTTGTTCGAACCAGCCATTCACAATTTTTTTTAAATTAATGTTTGCCTCTGCTTTACCCCAATTCTTGCCTACTCCTACAACCAGTGTGTCATCAGTGTAAGCTGTTATGACACTGGTATCTAAAATTCGGTCATTCCACAAGACTATAAAGAAAATGGGCCAAGAATGGAACCCTGAGGAATCCTAGTTTTGATTTTCTTACGACATAAAGTTCCATCTATTTTAATGTACTTTACTTTGTCTGTTGAATAATGTCCGAGAAGACCGAGTGGAGTCCCTCTAACGTCCATACTATATAGTTTACTGAGCAGAATTTCGTGGTCTTCCGCATCAAACGCTGTTTTTAAGTCAATGAAAGTTTTTATGAATGCATTTTGTTTATTTAATTCATTATAACAAGTAACATGCAACATTGTAACATGCGACAACGCGTCTTCTGTAAACAAGTTCTTTAAGAACCCAAATTGATTGTCTGAGATTAAGTTGTTCGTGTTTATGTAGTCATATAATCTTGAGTTTTTCAAAACTTTTCTTGATGTTTTTCAAAATTTTTCGAAATATTGGACAATAAAGAAATGGGACTGTAGTTATTGCAGTCCACTTTTGGGCCTTTTTTGTGTGTAGGTACAATAAACGTTCGTTTCAATGATGTTGGTCAGATTTCTTTCTTAATGCATAAATTAAACGTATATTCTAATATTGGTGATAATATTTCCTTCATAGTTTTAATTACTTTAACATTAATACCGTCAAGACGTCCGCCTTTATTTTTTAATTTGCTTATAATATTTTTGATTTCCATAGCACTAGTTGGATTTAAATAGAAACTATGAAGTATATTTTGATTTATCTTTGGTCTCTTTTTCGGTCTAAGTTTGTTTGCCAAGCTGTTGCCTATTCTGAGAAAAAATATTGAAGTGATCAGAGTTTTGAGTTTTGTCTAGTTTGTTTCTTACTACTATATTTTCAATACAATTGCTTTTATTTTTTACAGTTCCTAGTTTCCCATGCACATTATCCCAAAACGTACATGGTTCTTTTGCAGATAGCATTTTTTTAAAAATTTTCATGTAGATATTTTGAAATGTTGATTTTCTGCAGTAGAATCTTGTCATATATCTGGTATTGATGCTTAAGCTCTGGATTTTCACTGTCTCTTACAATAGTATGTATATTTTCTTTATTCAGGATGGAGATCATGATTCCTTTGGTAATGTACTCCTTCCTTATACCCATTTGCTTTTTAATTTTTCTTCTGCTCGTAGACATGCTTATGCAGTGTTTTATTTTACTGATTACCATTTTTGTAACAATTTCCGGATCATCTATATTATCGATTTCCTCCTAATTTTCTTTATGGGCTATTTTGGAGAGCTTTTTATAGTTGATTACAGAGTTAATGATCTCTCTTTGAGGAAGCAGACGGACATTATGTATCTGTAGGAATAACGTATAGTGATCAGGCATTTCAGTTTCCTGCAGTACTGCTGTGTCCATATCCATATTACTTTTACAGTAGACATTGCCTAAGCAAGAATAGCCTCTTGGATAGGTTATCCCTTTGGAACGCGGGCAAGAATCCCATATCAAGTTGAGTAGCTAAAGAATCTTCGTTTCTTTCAGTCATATTCAGTAGATTTATGTTGAAATCACCAGCAAGAAAGTGGTGGTGAATATTTCTTGTCTTATAAAGGAATTCTTTACACTCTTTCAAAATAAATATATATATAGTTTTATTTTTGGATCCATCTGTTCAATTGTGATAGTTGCAAACTTAGTGCAACTAACAGTTATGACTTCAAGCTGTTTTGAAATTTGTTTCTGTATAAAGAAGACAACTCCATGGAACCTGTTTAGAGTCCTCTCGGTATAATGAGAGTCGTATCCTTTCAAACTGTGTAGAAGCAATGCCTGAATTTTCCATGTCTCTTTACATATAATTACGTGAGGTCTTTTCTCTAGTATTTCCAAATAAGCTTCCATCCTAGTGAGGTTCTTTCTTAAACTGCGTATATTCACAACCAATAGTGTAAAATGCTTTTTAGTATAAGCGAGTTTTCATTACTTACGTTGACAACTCTACTTTCTGCTGTGATCTCCCCATATGCCACATCGAACACTGATTCCCTATCTTGAGGGGTTTCGATTTTCAATACATCCTCTTCATCACCACAGTCCTCATTCAAATCATTCACACTATTTTTATTAGAGGCAGTGGTATTTGCTAGTTGTACTTGTTTGTTTTCCAGGTGTTTTTTTATTTCGTAGTATCGGTGGTCCTATGGTCAGTATCATGATGCATTCCAAAACTTTTGTTAGAATATATAGAGTTAGCATGCCCAATTTTGCATTAATCACTGCAGTTTTTCACCCAGATGATCTGCACATATAAAGCATGTAATTTGATTTTCACACTTAATATGGTTATGTCCCGTTCTTCCACATTTTGGGCAAATTTTAACATTTATATAGTCCTTACATCTACACAATTACTTTTATTTATTATTCCCAGAATTACTTTCATATTATTATTCTTCAACCGACAGGACTTACTTCTATGATGATATTTCTGGTTTTTGTACTTTTGTTCATTTCACTGCAGTGACTTTGGATGCATTATTTTCTTTAAAATTCTTGGAAATGGAAAAAGACGTCTTTTTCCATTTCCGCAATAGGCAGGTCATGTCAACATTAATCATTTTAAGTTTAGGTTTGATCTTGTGGAGTGTAGAAAGATAGTAATTTTTTCCAAGAGGAGTCTGATGTTCCGAAGACAATTTTGTCACGTCTTCTGCATTTGCACACTTAATATGTACAGAGTTATCCTTTTTTTTAATAGTCTTGTTAATAGGTATACTAGTTTTCTTGTCTATGGTAGTGTTAACATGCCTTAAGATATCCTTGGAGTTTTTTCCTTCTTTGGCTTTGATGACAAGTTCCGGGACTCTTGTTTTAATTTGCTTGTTTGTTATTTGCCTGTTTATATCACGCTTGACTATATTAGCGTGGGTCTCACTTCGATTATTTGTTTATATGAACTGCTTCAGTATCAGATTCTTATCGGAGATTTCAACGTTTAGTTGTCTTAGAAATAAGTTCTCTGATTTCATCCTACCCCTCTTCATTATCAGGAATAGTAGCATTATGTAGAATTGACATTTCATTATCAACGCTAATTGTGACATCTCTGAAAATCTCCTTACGTGCTTTTTCCCTCTCAATAACTTGATTTGTGCAATAGTTTTCGTAAGATCTGTGTCTTCATTCTGAGTATCATTTGAGGTTAGGATATCCTTCGGGTGGTTGTGATCTATTTGCGATTACCTTTTAAATTACCTCTTTCAAAGCAGGATATACTGAAAACACCTTCACACAGTATGCACACCACAAATTTATTTACTTTTTTTACCTTTATGACACCTAAAGTATTCTATTCCGGGAGTCTTATCAGGTGGTTGCTATTCCGAGGGCGCCATTCGATATACACAACTCTTTCTGAGGTTAGTTTCTTTTTAAACCACGCCATCCACGTCCGCCCGCCATGCGGTGGCTAGCCCGCAAGCTAGGCGTCAGCAGTTTTTCTTTTAGTAACTATATATTTAACGTAGAGTCAACGAAAAGTTAAAGTTAAGACGTAAATAATTGTTGAATTTATGACAGCTATATTCGTGTCAAAAACCTATTCTATTGTTCAGTATGCTCAGAAATCGTCTCTACAATATTGATAATAAACACCATAGTAAAAAAAATTGTATTTAGTTTCTTCGTTTTTAAGTGAAGCTTTATTAATACTATAAGTCCGGAGTGTTGCTGTATACCTTTTGTTTCCAAGTACCCAGTCATATTGACTCTTATTGTGTATTCCTTGTTTTTATTTTATTTCTTGAAGTTACTCAACATGTTCCTGAGTTTTGTTTTTAGTTTTTCGCGCTTTTAAAGTTTTAAATTACTTTCTGTACACAAGGTCAAAATATTTAGTTAAAATACAATTAATTGCTTTTCCTCTGGACGAAATCTGACTTACTACAATTAATGTCCATTGTAAAATCAAATTTAATAAATTAAGACCTACGACCTTTAACAGACGAACAGTACATATTTTTTTGCTTCAAAGCTCACAATGTTTCGAGTTTTCTTGTTTGCACCGTCTGACGACGACTTCAACCTAAATTCGAGACGTTGAGAGCTTTAAAGCATAAAATCTATGCGGTTCGTCCGTCGTTTGACATTAATTATTTATGAAATATGTCTTTCCGTAGTAAAAAGAAGTGAAAAAATATAAAGACAAGTTAGAATGCATATTCAAAAAGTAAGTACAACGTTTATTTTTGGAAAATTCATGGAAATTACGGTCTGGCTTTACAATGTGTTACCCTCAAGAGTATTATTAGCGTTTACTTATACTTCCTTATATGTTTTGAAGCCTGTAAAAACTTGTTTCCATGTGTTGTTTCTTTCCAATCTCGCAGCACAATTGGCGGATGCCATGTAATTAGCGATTTCTTCAAATCCGTGCTATGGGTTAGTCATTGTTCTACATTGTTCTGTAACTTGTGATCCATGCTATTTTCCACTTAGATTACCGGGAACGAAATGATGACGATTCACTGTCCCCGATGTACACTGTGACGCCTTTCGTTTCGGACTTTCCTTTAGAATACTGTGGTGTTCTCAATCTTGATATTTCTGTTTTTGTTACGCCAGATCTTCGCCGCCACATGCGAACAGAATTTACTTGCGATACAAACAAATCTTATATAAATTTAATTGTCGAAACTGCGTGTACTGGTGATTATTGCTAGAAAGTGAACCGAAACAAACCTGACAACTGTGCAAGTTATCAATAGCGCAAATGCATGTGAGCGCCTAAAAGTAAATGAGGAATTCAAATATATGACTATTTACAACTTGGGTCAAAATGACACAAGCGAGGTTTTTCTTTTTACGTCCGTATTTTTCAAAAACTATTCCAGCCTAGGAGCTAAAATTTTGCTCATAACTTTCACTTCTGAAATGATTTAAAGTCGTGGAACCCATTTTCTCTATCTTATGTTATTAATAAGGAGGAAATCAAAACATCTGACTTTGAGTCAAAATGGCCCAATCGAGTCTTCTGTGTGTTAAAGGGTAAGAAAACCAATTAATCCAAGAATACCTAAAATTACATTATAAAATATGGAGACTTTACAAAACAAATAGAAATCTAAAAATAATGTGCAAACCAGCAGTTTATACATTCTACGCCAAGTAAGACTCAATAGTTCATTCATGTATATAAAACATAATACAATACACGTACGTAGAAATCATGACAAAGTGACCATATTTTAGATTATATGCAATAAAACATTGTAGTTATAATATTTGTTTAGTTTTGTATCACACTTTTAAACTCAACAATTTCAATTGTCAAACTTATCATAACAAATGTTAAATTATATTTCCAATTGCACGCGGGGAATTTATACAGTACCTATTGTGCAGGGAGCTTTCCATCTGGCTTTGCGTTCTATTTCCAAAACTTAAAATGATTTGACAAAATTAATGTTACCTCTAGTCCCTGAAGTTGCTGACACATTAATAATCGAGTCACTGTAATATGAATTATTGTAGAAAGTAAATAAAGCAGTAAAAGTAGGTATTTATGTGTTCTTTGTTCACGATATCAAATCAAGAAAAAAAACCAACGGAAATACATAAAAATATCAAGGAAGAATTTCAATAAAATCATGAAATATTCGTCACTGAAATTCATAATGAAATGGGATATAAGCTAAAAAAGCATCCAATATTTTGTTAAATATCAGTTTCTGTGGATATACATTTTAAAGTTATGGGCCTAATAAAGTAAGTACATTTCCTGTACTTTGCCCATTCGTCAAAGTGTCCTGTCTTAAAGCTCTACTTGGTTGGTTATATAGTAACCTAACCTTCAGTATTATACGCATAGTAGCACATACGACGTACACTATTTGGAAACGACTTGGAGACATCAACTTGGCAACAAGCCATCACAGTTAAAACTGCGGCTATTTATCAAAAGTTGATATATCAACAGAATTTAAAACAAATACATAAACCAACAACGTATCAAAATTAAGTTCATAAATATCTGTTGAATATTCTATGAACGTATTAAAACGAGTTTCATTTTTATATTTTTGTATCTGAGCTGGAATACGGAAATGATATAACTACTTTTTTCCATATATTGAATATTGGTTTCAAATAAATTGTCATCTTCCATAAAAAAATATGCGAGAAATAAATTGTTAGAACGTTTACTATTCTCAGCACGTATAAAGTTCTCCCATGCTGATGTGAATAAATGTCTTTATTAAATGAACTTCTAAAACGCAGACATCTCTACATTGTGATACCAACGTCTCTTCTATTCTCCCCTTCCTCCCACGTCACAGTTCAAATCCAGTTACCTCAATATCCATTTCATCCCACCACTTGCTTCACCAAATCCCACTGATGAGCTACTTGCACGTATTCCACATTTCCCTCTTACCTCCCCCTACCCACTCCGTGCTCTAATGCATAAAATAACATTATCAGTCCCCTCCCCTAAAAACACTGCTACTACGACACTCATCAATGGCAGCAACATGTCGTGTTCCTCCAATCACAAACAAACTCCTACCTACCAAACTTTTAATTGCTAATCCTTTTAATTTATCCGCGCCTCTCATCCCCATCCTTTCTCGCACTCGCCAACGCAATAACTCACTAATAATCACCTGCATCCCAGATTAAACATACTCGGCGCACTGCATAATTCTATATTAAAACCTCTAAATAATATATGGTGTAACATAATTAATGAGGCGTCACATTAAATATATTAGCCTCAATTATGGGAGGTAGGGGAGGGCTACAGAGGGGGGAGGGTCGCGAAATGGCGGGTAGAATTATCTATTAACCGAACTGGAATACTGGAGCATGCAGCCCTGGGCAGAACGCTCGCATAACAATTACATTACCTGATGATAAATTTTAATGATTTTACCGAGAGCGGGGCGGTGGTAGACTTGTGGCAGTGCATTAGCACGGGGGCACGGTGAAGTATAATGGATCGTGTAACTGCACAGTGAAAGTGCTGCTCTCTAAATGGATTCGTGGAAGGCAATAGGAGATACGATGCAACAAGGGGTGAGGTGGGGGCTAGTACATTTTAAAAGATTGAAACCAGTGACCGAAACGTTGCTATTTTTCCAGGTGCATGATGGCTCATATATATATGAGCACCTACATAAGGAAGAAATATGTACATAACGAACCTTAACACGTAAGTACGTGTGAAACCGGTAATAAAGTGCACTGGGGATGCGTCTCAGGTCTTCCGGAGTTTAGGTCTGGGTGGAAATGGTGTTCAGTTGTGAAAGGCGAACGGGTAGTGTAGAGGTTAACACACTTGCAGGATTGAGGGTTCGATTCCTGGCACGTCGCCATTTTCACCTGACCGAAAAATCAGACAGTTAGTAAGGTAAGCAAAAGTTGTCTCTATGTTTGGATTTTCTCAGGAAACAAAATGTCATTGATTCGTTAGACTCATAATAGAATGATTCAAAGAGGAATGCTTTAGAAATATGATGAGGGAGTTTATTCATATTACTCGTTAAATGGAGATAAGAATATATTAACTATTTTGTTGATTACAGGTATCGTTCATCTTTCAGTTGAAGTTATAATCGGTAGAGCTGGAGTCTTGTGAATGAAATAAAAAGAAAGTTTTTAAACATATGCAATATCAGCCAAATTAAAATTGTATATTTCTTTTTTGTATGTATTCATCAAAAGTAATTGCAGTTATCTATTAATCTAAAAAATATGAACATTAATGTAATAATAAATAATCTTCTGACAGAATAATAATAAAAGAACACTTGACCTAATTATAACCTCCGAGCTCATAATTTCTTTCCTGAAACGGTATCGTTTGCAATGTAACAATGCTTCAAGTTTTTCTCAAACTTTCTGAGCAGATTTCATCACGTGAATGTTTAATTGTCTCACGCTGTCATGAAAGGAACTTTAAAAACATGCATTTTGACAAAACCGTCAAATTCGCGACGTGGCAAACATTTCTAAAACCTTACAAACGCAGCAGTGGTTAGTGTGGAAACGACAACTGCCTTGACACACCACAAAAGGCTTCGCGTACTTTATCGCCGCGGGAGGTAGCCGGTGAGAATGCTAGTGGTGCGTCGAGCGGTGGCAAAGCGAAACTGCGTGTTTGAATATTCAATTAACTCTCCGTAAATAATTCATTGGAGGTGCGGACGGGTGTGGAGAGAGGACTACGTCGACACTAGCACCGGACAACGCTGCTGAGATACGTAGGTTGAGTGGGAAGAGATCATGCAAAGTGGAAGAGAAGAAGACCCGAAAGCGAGTTATGATTCAGAATAATTGATTCACCTGAGGGATAAAGTTACTAGTACATTACATCCTTCCTCTGCAGATTCCTTTTTAACCAATATCATTGTCTCGGTGAGAAGTAGTTCAAGTTTTATCTGCCGAACTCATATACCGGCCCATGAACCGCTTTTAAGTTGAAACAAGTAATACAATCCCAAGATATCATGTAAGGGTATGGAACTCACAACTAATTTCGTCAATCCAGTTCTTTCCCAAGCTATTATGTCTTGTTTTATCATACTAAATTATACTAAGCATAAAGTTTTGGAATACTCAGTCGTTTTTTGCGAAAACAAACTACATATGCTTCGAATTGAATTTATTTGTGAAATATAACGTCATAAGACTCGCTCTTCCTCCATTTCACTTAAATCTGAATACATGATGAAATAAAAAAGAACAAGGTAATACATTTTAAATAGGAAATCACTAAACCGAATTTAAATTATTTGAACATACCAGAACATTTTACGTACTAAGATCCAATATCAGAATCACGCTTAAATTAAAACATCGGAAACATATTTGCGGAAATCTTGAAAATCAACCAACACTACATGCTTCTATAAAAATAGGTTTTGAAGTTAATGAAAAATAGGAAAGAAGACAAATAAAAGTCACGTAAAAATTGTATTAAACAGATTCTGCGTCCACCTTCTTCAATCACGTCGATTTTCTGAAGCGCCGAAACTGTTTCGACCAATTTGTAAGTGACTTTTATGTCTCTTTTTTCCTATTTTCAGATCATAATTATAAATAAAAATAGAATATTCGGAAAATACATGAAAATGAAATATAAAACCCTGAATATACTAAAAATACAGAAATATTAAAAAGTAGATGATATTTTATAGTACGTCAAGGTATTTGTATACCAACAGAAATATTATTTTACACGAACTCAAAATTACAAAAATAGACAGTAATCATTGTGATATTTATTTCCTGGAAACACCTACTTCTAATTTTTTTTAGATGGAAGGTGAGATATCAGTTTTGATTTACGTGTATTCAGGGATGTGCAACTCCTAAATTCGAGTGGTAGACTATTTCATCCTTTTATAACATTAACTCTAAAATGCATGTTGTAGTTGCGGATCTATGCTTCGGAATCGCGAGCAGTTGATTTTCTCAGTCTTGGTGATGAAAAGTATTGAAAGTTGGATGAAAAATATTCAACACTGTTTCATTGCAACGTTTTTAAGAGGAGGGTAAGGAAATGAAATGTTTGTCTGTTATTTACACTCAAAATATTATCATCATAGTACTTGAAGATATGCTCGAATTTTATCACATTGTAAAAATACGACGTACGTGTTTTGAATTATAAACTTTAAAGACCATTTTCAGACTACAAAATATATTTCAGCCACCACGTCTCTGCTTTGTGACTTTATCAGGTGATACAAATCCTAGTAACATGACATGAATCATCAGACGAAGTCGCTAACCACTGACCAATGTGATTGAAATCTACTTTCTGGTTGTAAAAAGGTTTTAAAGTTAATAATTTAATATATAATTATGGTACGTAAACAGCACAGCTAGTATGCTTGTTCAGTTAACTGGAGAAACGCTGATTTTATGCCATTCTTATCATTCAAATTCTGTTACTCTTGGGCGTGAATCAGAATCCCCAGTTTCTCGTATTTCCATTCAAACTCTCTCGAGTCCACTGTTCAGTACAAAAACACGTGACATCGATCAGAAGCTGAGAGACGATATACAATTCTGGCAGACTGGTTGACGAGAGGAGTTGCCTCACCCTCCGACTCTCACGGGATTCGTTCTCGCGCGTGCACTGAGTGGAAACTCAGCTAACGGTGCGAATGCGCAACAGCTTTATCCACTTTGGTTCATCGGCCAAGTGTTTGGACAAGCGATTTGCTTTCTATTACGTTCGCTTCACTGTTTGCTGAAAAATACATTCGCTGATCCCTGCGGTGGGGACGGATTCGGTTGTTTTGCGATACGCGGTGTTGCTTGTAATGGAGAAGACGCCAGATATCATATTCCTTGAGGGAAAAACCGCTACTATTTGTGTATTTCAAATTACTTCATATTCATGTTACGTAAGTCAATCATTGAAATAACCTCATACTCGTTCCTTTATACTCACTTTCAATAGAAGTGAAAACACAAAATAACATAGAGAAACATACAATCAGTGTCTTCTCATTTAAATAATGTTCAAAAGTAACACTATTCAAAAACAAAAATTATTCAAAATTTGTATTCTATCTAACTCTTTTGAGATAAATTGTTAATTAACCCAATACTGATAAAGCTGGTTATGTAAGATATAGAGATATCAAAATTTATTTATTTCATTTGGAAATAGAAACTGCAGTGTGTATTGTACTCAATTTTTCAAATTGTATTTTGATATGTAGCTCTTCTAAAACACATTCAATTTCCGTTCATTATGAAATTTATATGAAATATCTCACCTGTCTTATTTCAATTTATCTCGTGTGTATGTTACACATTATATGATGAGAAAATGTTATAACCACTTATCTTTGTATGATTGATGTCTTTAGTTCTTTTAGAAAAATACATTATAATCATTACATGAGAAATCTGATAGCGTAACACTAACAAAATTATATTAGATGTTTTAAATATTAAAGGGTGACACTACAAACGAATTTTATTCATTTTCATTCGTATGTTGCAAAGTTACAGATGTGTTAATTGTTAACTATTCCTTATACACTTTAAATCATAAAAACTAGAGTAATTTGAAGATATTAAAAGAGTTCAATGACTTACAACGGTAGCAAAAATTGAATACTTTCGAATAAAAGTTACAAATATTACTTCATATGTAGTTGTTTGAGAAAATTATTATTCAATCTTGTCAAGTACTGTGCTAATTATAGAAAGTACTCTTAGTATATTGACTATTACACTTTTAAGAAAGTGTGAATTACGAAATTAACATCAAGGTTGTTCATTTATTGAAGAATAAGTATAAAAGTAAATAAACGTAATAATTCCGGCGCTCTTCAATAAATGAACAGCCATATTGCTTATTTCGTTATTCACAATTTCTTAAAATTGTAATAGTCAATGTACTTTTTTCATTGATGCTTTAGGGCTCGCCAACGTGAAGGTTATTAGAACCCTTAAAAAGTCAGTATGCAAATTGCCTAAAATAATTAACACAGAGCTTGACAATATTGAATAAAAGTTACAAACATTTAAGCTAATCGATATTACATAGTCTAGGGAAACGTAGAAGAAGAAGAAAAAGATAGAAAATGTGAAGGCAAAACCTTTTACAATCACTTTACCAAAATGATAGCAGGTTGATAAAAGGATATTTAAAATTAATCTATCTCATACAGACCTATTAAGCCATTAGTAAAATAGTAAATAGTTTGAAAGCATTTATCCATTAATTGGGAAATCTGTTCAATGTTTCCATTATTGATAATTCGTTTGAAATAATGATGAACGAGTGTATATACAGAGTTTTCCGAGTTTTAATGTCTACTTGTATTGAACAATGAACATTTCCTAACAGAGGGACAGAATAGCGCGAAATAGACCTTACAATCAAATGATTTTTCTCAGCGCATCACTTTGAGATATTTAATATTTGCGAGTTACATGTTTGGAATACTGATATCTTTTTATCCTAAGTAATTTTACTTATTTCTTAGTAAAATTGGCAGGAATTTTAAAGAAGCCATTATTGTACTAAATTTAATAATTGTAATTTTTCTTGTTCTTATAATGAAAAAAGAAATTATGTGACGTAAATTGGTATTGTCACATACAACTTAAACGAAACATTTGAGATTGCACTCCAGATTAAAAGCTGTAGCTTTATTCTGAGTTGTGCACTTCAATTACAGAAAACACACTTTTCTTCCAGAAAAAAGATAACACAGAAAGAGTCTGAAATAGAATTTCTGCGAGCATTTATTGAATCAGACGTTCCAATAACATTGCCAAATGGAACGATTTATAAACGTTTTTATATCAGATGTTCTGTCTTCCTTAACATGCAACGCTCACATTCAGAGAAACAATCACTTGCAATAAAAGTGAAAGCTGCCACCATGACAAATCGACTTTTCAAACGATGGGAGAAAGTGCTACAGACTTCTAAATGGTTTCTAATGGTACAGTTAAAGACACGCAAGTTAATAATTAGCCGGGAAGATATCAGAAGTAAATCGACATTTATCAAAATTGGTTAATGCTTACCTAAATTACACTTCTCGAATTAATAAATTTTTGACTATGATTTGTATTCGAGGTTACTCAAAAGCAGTAGGATCTTAGCCCTAATGTGCTGTTAAGTGGGGGATCTCAGATTCCCCCCTCAGTAGAACTAGGAGAGGTTTTCCGCTCAGGTTCCCTATACCCACTCGAGACAAGTTCAGTTCCTAACACTCCCTGGCGTCTTTCCCAACTTTTCTTTATAACAAAGTAGTCACTTCTCATGGAATGACGTTGTAAAAATAAGAACAGTCGTTAAATGAACAAAAGTTAACGAAGACAAATTGTCGTGACAATCAGTATTACAACTTCATATCATTTTATGAGCATTATGAGCATATCAATATATGTGTGGTCTGTACAATAATTACAATTCAAACTGTGCAACTCAAATATAATTTATGATACAGTTATACATCATATTTGAACGAGTAAAGATTTTAATATACAATATTTGTAAAGAACAGTTAGTGTTAAGCTTTACTCTGATTCCTGCGCGTATAAGCTCATACAAAATATAAGCATTTCCGCAAGGAAAAATCAATGTTTTGGTTTCGTTCGTACGCAATGTGGATAATTTTCTTAAACTGGTGAATATGTTACAATCACACCACTAAGAAACGTTTTTCTTCGTGTAAATACAGCTTCATAAAAATTTGTGGCTTGTTCATAGTTTAGCATATGGATACTTGCGTATGCAGGGTTCACCTAACTTTATATTCCTAATTTGCTTCGATTTCTATAAAACAAACAAAAATTGGAGTCTGTTTTAATATTTTGCATATATTTGTTTATATATTTTCAAATAACACTTTACTTAGGAAATAATAGTAAAAATTAATATTGTGGTTTCTGTATAAAAAGAAGGAGCTATGGTAATCATTGTAGCGAAGACGCTGATTCACAAGACTTTGAAAATTTATGAATGTGGATGCATTAAAACAGATTATTAAAACGTATTGTTGTCGTTGTAATTGATATAAAATTGTAATTTATTTTATAAATATTTTTGGAACGAATGATAAATAAGAGTTCATGTTATCCCAACCCGTAATCCACGTTTTAAAAACGAAGATAAAAGAGTAAAACTTTATCTCGTCGGGACAAAACTTGAGTAAATTGTTTCCAAGATGTCAACGCTAGCCCGACAGAACAAATTTCCATCTTGCACACACTTTAATCGCATACGCACGAAACTACTTCCATTTTTGAATTCACTGCGTCCGCTTCCAGTTGTATCACGAGTTGAATGCCACTGGCAGAAACACATTCATGAAGTGGCTGGAATAAATTAAAACCACTCGGAGGGAAGTGGATGCGGAGATGAGCAAATAGAAAAAAAGGTCCTCGAAATATTGTGTGAGTGCATTTTGAAAATGTAGAAGAGAATATTGCGTTCCAAATTCATCAAAATGAACAAAAAATTGGATGTTTTAATATCTTTAAAATAAACAGAGTTTGAAAAGAAAAAAAAGAATACTTTATACATTAACCGTATTATATTATACATACATTAAACATTTATATTAAAATTAAGTTTAAGACATATTTTTTGTTTATTTAACTATGTTCGAATTGTGCATAGGTCATACATTATCCATAAACACATGCAATGTACAAATGAAGTAGGAAATTTAAATAAATACTTTTCAAAGCTCGCAAATGTATTCTCAAATGTCTCTATCATATTTGGAAAAAGAGCGCATGAAAATGTATCGAAACAAGTAAAAATCCAAAATAATGGTGTAGTTTTCCAAAAAAAAATTGATATTTCTTGTCTTTCATTATGTGGGAAAGTAGATTTTATAAACGTTTCTGGCTCCCTCACTTGGTTCATTACATTTCTTCAGTTGGCGGAAATAAATTAACAAACATGAGTACTCTTCCAAAAGAAGGAACGGAATAGGGAAATTTTCACGCGTTTAGACAGATGTCTTTGGAAAAATATAACATCTACATATGGTGCAGGTGAATCAAAACTTGGGTGGTCAAAGTAATAATAATATAATATGATAACAATAATTTATGTATAATAATAATAGTAATTTATTTCCATCATCACATTTACAAAGTGATTACGGTTGTTGACAAGTTTCATCCAAGTTTTGCAGTCCCCACTATCGTTCATTCCACCACAATAATCAATACAAACAATGAATCAGTCGCCATCACAAGCCTCGAGAAAGTATACCAAGAGGGAACGAGGCATTCGTGTAATTCCTCAACCAAAACCATTAGTTTGTTAAATTTCAGATGGGGGCGTTCATATACGCGAATGTTTTGAAATGGTCGCCCACCTTTTAACGTTTATGAAGTGAAATTACCAAAAACGCTAACGCTCTAAACTACAAATTTCTTTTAACACTATAGTTTGATAGTTGTCACACTGACCAGTAATCCCACCAGTAATAAGTGTGAATGTGCACTCATCTATTTACAGGATTATTTCGCTGAAAACACTGGACAAACCTTGTAGAAAATTAAAATAAATTTGTAGTGTGACCATACAAAAAAGTCGTTAGTTGATACTTATGTATTTGTTTGGATTGTATAGTGGATGGAAATAGTAGAATTGATTTTCTGTCACCATTTGTGATAACGTATCAGGAATCGGATGTCCACTTCGAGGCATGAAGATGCGAAGGAAATGAAAGAAAAGCTTCGAGCAGCTGAGGCACTGGAGAAGATTGGACCCTTTCTAATGGACATTTATCAAAGTTGGTGAAAGTAGGTGAAATAGCAATGAAGAGACCATTTACTTTTCTATTAAAGAATTTCTCCTCCCCTCATTTAAAAACCAATGCGTATCTACCTAGTTTTACAGAAGAAAAAATACGTAAGATTATTAAAGGTGATTCTTTTAATTATTACTTACGTCTCAGTAAAAGAGAATCCCTCAATGTTTTGTACTGTATATTATATTTTCTACAAGATAAAGAAATTATTCCATGAAGAAATAGTCGATCACTAAGTGGTTTGGAGAAGAAACCACTTCTTCTTTATTATAATACATAAATGAATGAATTGAAAATACTAATGGAGAATCAAATAGGTCTTTTTAATATCTCAAATTTTGTGAGAACGAAGTCATTGGCAGTCAGCAAGTTGCAAATTACTAAGAATTAAATCACATTATTTATTACACGTAGTAGTTTTTTTGACCAGTGTCCGAAACAACCTAATCTAAAATCTCTTTGCATCATGTTGCTGAGTTTTGCGTCTCTTTACTAACGCTGGGTTATTTACACAAATTCATATAAATGAATTACAAAAACAATTTATCTATCAAAGAATTTTTGAAATATTGTTTGTTCATTCTGTAAGACGTAGTACTCAAAATACCTTCAAAACTTTAATTATTGCTATATTGTTTAATAACATTAGGACTATTAAATATAAACTATATATACACTGATACAACCAGTCTCTTCTTCCATTTCACAAAATTGAACATAATTTCGGGTCTTTGAAATTGTGTTAGACTTGATGGTGACTGGTAAAAAAGAATAATAACGGGAAAATGACGATAACGAGCTTTCCTTTCTTATAGTTTTATCTGTCTTTTTAAGTATTTCTGATCAATATGAGTCCTATATTATTACTTTTAAGTTTAGTTGGGGTGATTTTTGATGCGACATTAATATGAATAAATATTAATGTAGTCCAAATGAATCTCAATTAACTCACTATTAACGGAAATATATTAAAAAAAATAGACATTTGATAGTTCATGCTGGAGAATAAAGGAAACTCAGATAAAAAGAGAAGTATTCATTAACGGAAATATTTTGTTTTAAAAAAAAGCAAGGTTATATAACGGATAGCAAATCAGATAAAGTTGACAAAGGAGTTTCCTCGCCAGAATTTAATCGCAGACGCACGAAACCGCATCCTATTATTAAATCAACTTGTCTCAAAACAACGAAGCTACGCGCGGCGAATGCTCCGAGCGAGCGCTGCGTTTAAGAAGTTGGAAGAAGTATGAACTACTCATGGAGGTCATCACCAGAGACAAGACTTATGTTGCACGAAGGAGCGTCTCGCAAAGTAATGTTTCCTTCAAAACAACGACCGCGCTGTCTGCTGGAGAATGGAAGGACACAAGGAAGATATTAAAGCATTCAAATTGGTTTCTGTGTTCTTCCTTTCGCAACTATAGTCCCGCAATTTCCGTACGTTCCTTAGTCATTCCTACTTCGAGTTTTAACCGAAGGGCTCATTCGGATCGAATTCCAGAAACAATTTTAAACATTTATCTCACTAAAACTGTGATGGATATCTGAAGATGTTACATTTATGCAAATTAACTATAACATAATTATTATGTTCTTCTCTGTATGCGGGTCGCAGTGACCCAGTGGTAACGTTCACGTCTTAAGAACCGAAGTTCCCCGGTTCGAATGCCATAGAAATATACTACCTACTGGAACGCTGAGTAATACGGGGATCAGCGGGTGAACTCGAGTCGGCTTTCAAGCCGTCCCCCTCTCTAGTCGGGGGTATTGCACAAAGTTGTCAACACATAGCGTCGCTCGCCGCACCAACAAACACGTGTGTCATTCACAGAAATTAATATTGTGCACAGTGATGTTATATCCTTGCTTTCATTTTATCAAGACAAAAGGAATTATAATCGTTAATTAATATGGTTAATACGTGTTTAGCCTACAAATGCAATAATTCTTCCATGAAGAATTGTGACTTACCGTTTCATAGGTAAGTAGTATGCTAAAGAATTAGTCTTAACTGTTGAACCTTCACTATCTTTTAAAATTATACATTTGCCAACACAGTAATACAACTTGGTAGTTGTGGGGTATAGGCAACATTATCAAAAAAATGGTAAATTAAAAGTCGTCGGTTTGTTGCTCATAATTTTATTGCTGGAAAGCTTTTTCGGCTGAATAATAAGACATCGTCAGAAGCATACACTGAGTATGCAGGAAAAAGTTTTGGCAAGTAATACAAATACAAATTAATTATTCGGCAAGTGATTAAAAACAGAAATACAATTTAAACTACACGTTAAGTAACTATCTAAGTTCCTAAACCATGATTACATTGTTTTAGTTGAGTCGATAGTTGATGTTTTACTAAACGAATGTAACGGCACAGCGATTTAGTCGAAAAGTTAGTTCTTTACAAAAAAAATTAGTTCTTTTAATTCTGAAAGCAGTAAATAATGTATTCAGGTTTATTATTATTCAAGTTTATTTTAAGGTTTCCTCGAGATCATGACCCTAAAAAGAAATGGATAATAGCTATGAAAAGGAAAGGTTTCATCCCAACCAAATATCTCCAGTGCTCATTTTGAAAACACACTTTTGAGGAAGGAGGAATTTTTTTTAAAAGTTTTAAAAAATAATACTACAATATTCCTACAATATTTGATTTTTTCATCTTCAGACACCACCACCTAAACGTTGGAGAAAAATTGAAAACTTTCGATAAGATTTCGCACAGACGCATGAAAAGTTTTCTTTAAAAATTATCCCTAAAAATATATATCGTACAGTAAAAGTGACACATCAAATTGATAATTGTCGCCTACTATTTACGTTCATTTCTAAATCTTCCGCCCTTTTACTTTGTGAACTGAAGAACTAGCGCAATAAATGTTGTGAACAGTCTAATATGATCGTTATAATAACCAATTGATATTTACATTTTAAATGAATTTATTAAATTTAACGTAACATATTACAATTAATGAACATCTTGCGAGTGACCCTGGAAACTGTTTTAATATTTGGTTTACATCAGATAGTTAGGAGAAATTAATTATATATTAATTTTGTTATCTTCTTAAATTATTTTCGTCTTTCATTAAAAAATTATGATTCATTTAAATAAATCTAAACTTGGTATGCGTCAAAGCTCAACAAGCTTGTTTTATTTCCGAATGTTTAGGTAATGATTCTGTACTCAGATACATTTTATCATAGTTTCCATGAGTTCTATTGTCAAAACTTATTGTAAATACATGTAAATATATTAATGAATTCTATTTATATTACGTTCTTAAGATATTATAGGATTAATATAAATTAAACCGTGTACTCATAAAAGATAAACATGTTTCATAATATTATGCACTTGGTTTTAACATTCAAATACATGGATTTTGATAATTGTTGTAACGTTAATAGTCCCTTGTCCCTCTAAAACAACTCTAATGTAATAAAACATAAAACTATTATGTATAAGTATAAATCGTCAATGAAAACAGCACCACCTCCTCGGCCGCGGGTTCGGGCGACCGAGCCCCCGACTGTGGTGGGGAACTGTGCCAGGCAGCCGGCTCGCAGACCCAACACAAGAGTCAGCGTTCCAGTAGATAGTAGAGCACCACAGGTGGCGAGGTGGTAGTGTTGTCGCTCATCACCAAGTCATCCCGGGTTCGATTCCCGATGGGGCCAGGAAATTTGTAGCTTTAATGTCCCAGTTTATATAGCTATGACTACCTTCCTCTATCAATAACTAACTGTAACTATTACTAAATACTTCTACTAACCTCTCCACGTGAACCAAGTTGTTATTAAACCTAGCTAACTAACAATAACCTTTAATAGCACGCTACATTTCCCATTTACAAACACAACAAAGTAGATAGTGTATTTCTATGTCGAATACCGGTGCTGCCGGACGCCTGAAGACAGACGTTGATATAGAATAGTGGTCCCCAACCCCGTGGCGCCCGCCGTCCGTTTTACGTGTGCCCGCCGCTGTGTGACCACGATAAAAAATTATTTAAGTTTACAATAAAATTTTATGAAAAAAATTAATATTTAGTAATTAAACAGAGAAATATATGCGAAAATAATTTATCGTTATAATTTTCAAAATAATAATTCTTTCCAGAAAATCATATATAAGCCTGGTAAAATAGCATCTTATGGGTCTAGTTTAGTATGTCTCTGTCTCTGTAATAACGCCCTCTAGTAATGCGTTCACCATATTGATCTGAACAACAATGGAAAAGTTGCTGAATAAATATAGCAGTGTCCTAGAGGTGGCTATGTAATGTTTACGTCGGCGTAAGTGGTGGAGTAAGCTAGGTTGGTTTGTGCTGTGTAAGATAAACGTACATTCGATCTATGTTTATTATTTATTCCTAGCTTTTAAATACTTTGATATTTTAACCTCAAAATGAGTGGATCAAATAGAAGACAACCAACCTACAGTTTTAACACTGACTGGGAGAAATCATATTATTTCGTCTATTTTAAAAATAATTGCTTTTGTTTGTTGTGAGGCAGTAGTGTTGCAGTGCCGAAAAAACATAATGTTGAACGCCATTTTCAAACAGTCCATGCAACTTTTAATACGAGTTATCCACTTAAATCTGAATTAAGAAAGAAGAAAATAATTCAACTTAAATCAAACCTGAATGCCCAACAGTCGGTTTTTACTAGGCCTGTAGTAAATTCTAAAAAGGCCACGATTGCTTCTTTCAAAATTTCTCACCTGCTCGCAAAGAAGAAAAAGCCTTTCCAAGATGGTGAATTGTTAAAAGAAGCATTTCTGACTGGCGCTGATTGTTTACTTGAGGGATTTTCTAACAAACGTGAAATTATGTCAGCAATACAAAACTTATAGTTGTCAGATAACACCGTCACAAGAAGAATACGTGCCATTTCAAAGGACATAAAAACTCAATTGAAGAATGATTTGGAAATATGTGACTGGTTTTCACTACAATTTGACGAGTCTACAGATATATCAGACACAGCACATTTAGCATTTATGGTGAGAATGGAATTTAGTAACTTTACTGTAAAAGAAGATTTACTGAAAATATTACCCATGAAAGGACGAACAACAGGTGAGGATATCTATAACACATTTAGAACATATGCAAAGTCAATATACATATGCCTTTGCACACGTTGTCAGCGATAACCACTGATGGAGCACCAGCAATGGTTGGTAATATCAATGGATTTGTTGCTCTCTGCAAGAATAATAAATCATTTCAATTTTTTTTTGTCGTATCACTGTATTATCCACCAGGAAGTTTTGTGTGATAAAATACTACCCTTCGGACATGTAATAAAAAGTCACAAAAATTGTCAACTCTATTCGAGCAGCGCCTTTGCAACACCGTCTTTTCAAAGCCTTATTAGAAAATTCTGATCCTGATCTTATTCTACATAATGAAGTGCGTTGGCTCAGTAAAGGCAAAGTTCTTGCAAGATTTGTAAATTTAATTTAAGAAATAAAACATTATCTCAATACTAAAAAACAAAATTTTATTGAATTAACGGACCGTTGCTGGCTGGTGGATTTGGGCTTAACAGACATAACGAAAAAATTGAATTATTTAAACTGCAGGGAAAAGGCAAACATATAGCTGTTATGATAGGGTCTGTAAACTCGTTTAAAGCTAAACTGGTTTTGTGGATATCACATCTGCAGAAGAAGTCACTTGTGCATTTTCCAAATATGAAAAAAATGATAGGCGTCGGTGACATTGACTTGTCATCATTTGTTATCAACCTTCAATTACTTCAAGACCAGTTTGAAACGCGATTTCAACAGTTTTTATATCATCGAGCCAATTGTCACTTTTTTTACCAATCCATTTACTTGCCAAGTAAACATAATCGAAATAGCAGCATATATTGCAGAACTTATTCAAGTAAGGACAGAAGAACTGGAGCTAGAAATTTTGGACCTTCAAAACGACATTTTCCTAAAATCTAATGTATCAGATAAGGACTTCTGGAATATAGTTGACATAAACAAATTTCCTTTCTTGAAAAAAAGCAGCATACAAAATTAAATCGTTTTTCGGTTCTACATACTTGTGTGAATCATTGTTTTCAGCAATGAATATCATAAAATCAAAGTACAGATCTCGACTTACAGATGAACATCTTGATGATTGCTTACGAGCAGGAATATCATCATACTCTCCTAATTACGAAGCAATGGTCAATGAAATGCAATGCCAACGATCACATTGACTTTGATATTTCATATTTTTTATAAAGAATTTTGGTAATAAGGTCGAATTTAGGCAATTCTGATTGGTCAATTTTTTTAAAGATCAGCCAATAAGAACATTAAAATTTAAATTAAATATTTTTGGTGCATTAAAATATTAATAAACTTAGTCCGGACCGTAACTGATATTTTTCGTATTCTAACCTGTTGTTTGCAATTTTTAGCTATAAAGTACATTTTAAAGTTCCTATTAAAAATAATTATTCGTTGCATATTTGCCCCAATTCAAGCAGATTACCAGAATTTTTATACTGTTATTTACTACTTATTATTTATTTTACATAAAAATATAAACAATAATTTCTATATTTTACATTAATATTTTGTAATTAAATATTTTTTGTGTTTTATATGCATTATTGATTAAGTCCAACTATAAATATACCTTGAAATGAACAAGATACCCGCCACCCGACCGGCATTCTAGAATGTGCTCTTGAGTGCCAAAAGGTTTGGGGATCCGTGATATAGAACGTCCGAAACGTTACAATCGAAGTACACCTTTGTGAAGATATAAACATGTAGACGATGGAAGCGATTGTAATAAAAATGATAATTATTATGTATTCTTCGAATTATTGGGTTGTATTTCCAACTAAAACTTAGAACTTCAATATTTGAAGTTTTCAGCGATGTTCATTATTTACTTATGATACGCCCCGTTTCAAAATGTGTAATTCTCGAAGTTTTTTTCACTTGCAGTTCTAAAATACAGCTATATGTCATTGCTCATATGACACATATTTTACTCGTATGACAGTGGTGCAAGTAAAGTAGCACATTGAAAGAAGAGCGTTCCTCCGCTTACCCTAAGTCGCATAGCAGGAAAGGGTTAACTATTTAATTTTCTGGCCTCTGCGACCACGTGTTCCATCGGTTTCTGCGAAGTGAAATTGACAAGTTATGGTAGCAATACAGAAAATTTCTAACGATAAAGCAATGTTTTCCAGTTTATATTACTTACTAATATTATTTACCTAGAAATACAAAATAATTGGAAAACAAAAATGAGAATACAATAATACATAGATAAAAATGTATAATTTCTCTTAACGACTTTTCCTGGAGTACTCGTTAATGACGTTTAATACTTCTCTTTTTCGTTATCAATTTTTTCCCGTATAATACATATAGTGTGCTGCATCCGCGTTCATCACAAAGAAAACAGAGATTCACTCGCTCTGAAAATTCCCGCACGTCCTCCTCCGTTCCGGTGATAGCATCATGGCCAACCCTGCCTGCAGCCCGGCTGCAAAGGCGGCGAGCATGCCGTGCTCTGCTGCCCGTACGCACTCAGTTTGACATCCCAGTCATATAACTAAGGTGCGTTGAATTGGGATACTACTAACATTCTTTCACTCATTCTTCTATGTCAATTTGATAATAATGCTATCCAAAGAAAAATGCACAAACATTTGAAGAGATTTATCATATATATATATATATATATATA
>NNCF01126018.1:980580-1005573 GCA_002313205.1 Laupala kohalensis | reverse complement strand
TATATATATATATATATATATATATATATATATATATATATATATATATATATATATATATATATATATATATATATATATATATATATATATGAAGTGTACGATGCTAGAACTCTCTATGATTATAGAACTCACAATATTTTAACCTCTAAATTACGCAAAGTGATGAATTACTGTTCATAAATGAATCCATGGAGCAAGATATGAACACTGTCGCTGAACTCAACCTACGTCATTCTTCGAATACAAAGCTGAGACGATATCTCAATCATAGTTCATAAAACATAGCAAATGTAATATGCTATGTTAGCGCTAACGGAAAATACCTGAAAATGTTTCAATTTTTTTGCACCCAATAAAAAATGAAACCGCGAAAAATCCAAAAACTCTTTCATAGATATTTAAATTATTGATGATCAAACGCAAAAAATCTATATGATACCTAAAAAGGTTTGTGAAATATAGTGCAAATAACGAAACATGATATTTTACCTTATATTACCTCTTCAGGTTAACTAGCACGATTACATTTAAAAACTGACGTAATATCTTAGTTCATGTTATTTCGTAAAAATTAAAAAATTAAAAAAAAACTCAACAGTAAGCTCAATCTTATACTCAAAACATATCTACTTCGAAGCAACCAGGTTTTTCATTTTATTAATCTGTGAGTCAATATCAATATTTTTTCTATACTTAACACTGCTCTTGCAATTGTTCTTAAAGAAGAGACCTTTCAGATAAGAACATTTTTCAGATATTTTCATTGAGTACATTCTCTGATTTCCATGACACTCATTGTATAAAATTCAACTGTATTATAATAGATAAATTAGGTGTTCAGAAGGAATTAAAGAAATTTTCTTCAAGTTTTGGATGATCATAATAATTTGGAGAAAATTGTTGAATGGAAATATCACAAATTTACTAACATTAACGTTATATTGGATAGTTATTTGAAATATTTGTTCACTGAAAATCAATAAAAGAAATCGCTTTCTCTTTTAGATCTGGCCAATTTTCATCCTAGGAGATTTATAACCGTGATCCACACTTTAATTCGCACTAAATAAGTTTCACTGACTAAATAATTGGTAATCATATCAATTATTAAAAAACGTAAAATATAAGATGAAATGATTGAATTATTGTTTTTTTTATAATGTATATATTAATATTGTTATGCATTGCTTCTGCTTGTATAAATAACAAACTTAAATTCTACCAACATAAACAGACTATTCCTTCACAAAATGTTAATTTAATTAACAAATTTTGAATTTTTGTTAATTAAATTCACATTTGATGAAGAAAATAGTATGCTTATTTTGGTCGAGTTTAAATTCCTTACATATTAATAGGAAAGTTCCGTCTGAGGCACCCAAGTGAAAGAACGTGCACGTCGTGCTGAGCCGAATACCTGCAAGTGCCGCAGGAAAGTGAAGTGCGAATTGTGAACATTTAGTGAATTTCCTGTGGGTTCCAGAACGTAAAAATATTCAAAAGATAAGTATACTGTATTATACATTTTATTATTGTTGTTTGTTAGTATTATTATTTCAATTTGTAGAGATGATTTCTATTGAACAGTGGCGAGCTGCTATTGGATGAGTGAGACGACCACGTGTACCGGGTGCATTCATTAAATATGAATTTGACAAGTTTAATTGGTGCTGCACTAATAGGTATTCTATTAGTAATAGGTGGAACTGAATCCAACCCCAGTCCCACTAACATGGACACCGCTCTGGAGGAACTTCGAGTCGGACAGAGGGAAATTCTTGAGAGTCTGGACGTGCTCTCCGCTATCTGGCAGGGTGAATATATTAATATTAATAAGCTAAACTATACTGTTTATGGATTTGATATTTTCTAATGCTCCTTGATCAGCAGATATGAAAAAAGAACTGAAACATTCTACGGGATAAATGTCGTCGAATATTAATTAGTTTTGAGGTCCGCGTAATAATTGAGGAAGATTCGAAACAATGCAAGTGACATTTCCGCGGAATCCCCTTCGGAGCAGGGCAAGTCCTTCGTCAGACCGCTGTAATTCTGTACGAAAGGCGCATGGTTGGCATCGTACCGTCGTCGCGTCGCGTCGCCCAAGCAGCACAGCTGGTGATTCCTTCTCTTTCCCCTCTCGCATTTATTCGTACGAATGTAGTATTAGAATATTCTTACTCATCCTCACCTGTATTTTCTCTATCAACTCTTACACTGACAAAAAAAGGATCCTACCGCCACTCAGTATTTCACAACTAATTTACTCACACACACACACACATTCCAAATCCTTTCTTTCCTATTGTAATCCATCAAACACATCTCTATTAATTTCTAGAGTTCATTATTCCTCTCTTCTCACCTTTACACCAACGCTGACCACTACCTCCGTAACTCCTACCTCAAACACACTGTTCCCTAATTAACTCATTTCACCTTCCATCGCGTGGGACTATTTTCGCCATCATAAAATGGAACTTTTATCACAGTAACTAATTTACCCTCGCGCGCATTACTTCAACGCAGGTTGGCACAGTATACGCGTGGAAATTCCCCACGTAGCTCTTCAAGACTAACAGCAGTGTAGAAAGAGAGCTTCTTTCGTCCTTATTCCGTTGACATAGAAGTGAGAAAGTCTACGTTGTTTTTAAAGTGTCACATACTCGTAAGTGTTAAAATGTAAAAATTGTTTTATCGAGGACATCATCATGTTGGAAAATATGAATTTAAAAAAATCTTCAACGGTTATGAAACCATGGGTCGTATACATATCTAGTCAGCGTTGTATCCTCTAGAGAGTAAACTCAATGTGGAAGAAAATTATGTACGAGCTATTTCAAGAATTTGATGACTCAATTGTCAGTATAGTCCCTAACATTCTCCAGTAATTTTTCCCAAAACAAAGCTAAAAAGTACTTGAAAACAATATTTGTCTTCTCGTATCTAAAGAGTAGAAGATAGTTTAAAATACGAACATTTAGGACGTTATTTATTATTATTCATATATAACAGGTCTTGACGTTTCATTCATGTTATTCATGTTTCATATAAAAGTTGACTATTCTTTGGAATGCAAATGTATGCATTCTAGCTGACCCTTTCTGGCTATTTATGGGAGTTTTTCTTATTTATGATATGATATACATTTGATTAATAATTTTGTGTATAAAAACTGCACTTTTACGTAAAAAATCAATATGATCTACTAATCAGTTCGTGTTTATTTAATGCAAAATTGTAACTTACATTTCACCATAAATACGATCTTTTAAAAGATTATTTCGGGAGTTCATTCTTCAGTGAGTTTCTGCAATACAATATCAATACCACATCATAATTTCAAGTTCCTATCTTTAATGTTTATTTCCACATTGCTGAGCAAGTTAGTCTGGACAACGCATGAGGCATTTTTATTCCTTATCACCCATTTAAAAATGAACTGTCAAAAATTCCTGAACGTGGTTTTTGGATAATTACGCGGACAGCAAAACGTAACGGCAGCATTTTCACTTCCAGCGCACTGATGAACGGAGGAGGGGGGTTTGATTCCCATCTCAATTGTAATGGATGAGGGATTCAGCTACTGATGCCAACTTCAGACCAATATCTATACTCACTAGCCTTGTATTGCCTGGCAACATGACATCTCTCCTTTCTCAATCCTTCACCTGAATCATGTGGTTAGGTGATGAGGAGAACGGACTTGATGACCTGAACCTCGCCACGTCATAGAATGGAACACAATATATAGTAAAAAATTAATCAAGTTTTTATTTAAAAATTTTCATAGAAAATCAATATGAATATTATTACCATCAATTAGTTAGTAAAATATAGTAAAAATAGCAAAAATTTGAAATCTGAAGAGAATTTTTTTTGTTTATTTTATTCTCAGATTCAAAAGAAATTTTTTATCGTACTTACATATTTTTAATTTGGATAATATTTACTTAATTTTGTTGCGATGTTTAGAACGATTCTCACTCAGACAATCTAACGAATTCATACACACTTTTACAAGGTTTCTGTTATGTGCGTAAACTGGGGATCCTACTTCGAATATGAACGTTTGGAAGATTGGAAGAACGCAAATAATAATGAGAGTGAAGGATTTGATATAGAGATAACTCTTGGATCTTCTTGGCCAAGACATCTAGTCTATTCTAAGCAGCCCACGAAGAAGAGAGTGAGACGAGTTCCCTGGTTGTGACGCCTTATTACTATTGCTCGTCGCGCGTTGGAGGCTGCCGATGGAGGCGGTGAGGCGGGTGGAGGAGGCGCATCGTGTCCCTGTCGGCCGCAGTCGCCCCTCACCAACCCTCTCTCTGCTCCTCACTCCCCCGTGCCTTGTGCTAAATTGTGGGGATCTGGTGCTGTCATGTTCAGAGCCTGTGACGCCTCCACCCCCTTCCTTCAACCCTCTCCCCACCCCCTCCCTCCATCTCCTCGTCTCGCGACGACATTGCGACGCTGTGACGTCAGTGGAGACAAGCAGACTTTCCGATTAGGGGAAGGAATAAAACGAGTAACCGCTTTAATGGTACAAACTTGATACTTCGCATTATAGAACTGGCTGAATTTACTGATTCGAATGAAAATAGGGGTCTGATTGCGGTACGGGGATTTACAATTATCGGTTTGTCACAAAACCTTTTCGTGAAATGAGAATAAAATGAATCCCAACTTTGGACCCCAATTCTGAATTTTTGGAATAAAATTTTAATGAAAAGTCCTAACTTGTAATTATAAATTAGTTTAAAAAACTTAATTGAAATGAAATGGATGTATTAATATTACGCGGTATTATTTAATTTTCACCATTAAGGATTAATAAGGTTTATTCACATAAGATTTGTTTTTCGTAATATGGTAACTTTGCATTGTCAATAACATACATACATTCGCTCGTAATTTTCCGCATTCAAATCCTGATAAATAATTCAAGGTTGTTTGGATTTAATTTCTTGTATTTATACAGTACAAGGCATAGAGTACATACCAAATATTTTCTTTTAAATTATGTTCAAGAGAGAATTACTTGAACAGTTACGAATAGTAAATTAAGCAGCACACAATTCCTTGAAATCCATTATATACGAAATATATGGTACTAAAAAGTATGAAATGATCCTTCTTGGAAATGAAATAATTGTAGGTTACATTTAACCCCAATATTCCTCTGTTGCTCTGTGAATTTCATCAACATTGTAAGAAAGTATGTTCTCGCTTGAATGCATTATAATATTTGAATACATACATAAATTACGTTTTATGAACGAGTTTCAGTTCACAAAGCATAAGGTTTTTTAAAAATCTGATTTCAGTTCTGGTCCCTGGGAGTAAGGTTCCAATATGGTTAGATACAATCATCATTGCCAAATCAAATCAATTGCAATTCATTCGAGATGCGTTTACTACTATGCAGATCGCGCTGCCAATAGTGGAGACGAACAGACATTTATATTTTATGCGCCATGTATGTTTAATGCAGTTACTGTAATTTGGGAGAAAATATTTTTTAGAATCAAATTTGTCTGAAATTATTTGAAGCGAAAAATAATAAAATAACAATAACAAGGTTTATGTGTCTGTTGCAGTGTGTCGCATTATTACATTAAACCTCACTCCTCCCATTACGAGTGGTTGGATCTCTCTGATGAAAAGGATGCGAGTACAAAGAAGGATATCCAGATGAACAATTTGGATGCATATGGATTAGAAAGGAAACATGCAATGAAAGTGACGAGAAAACAATATGCATCTGAATTTTAAACAGAGGGGAAAACGTGTTTCAAAAGGGATAAAACGACATGAATAAATCCATCATTTGCAGAGAGAAAAGAGTTCTTAATAATGTTAACAGATTCATGCTGGAATGAAACCTGAACCTGTTGAACGCAATACATAAACGCTTTGTAGATGTCCTGTTAAAAATATATTGATATACTTTTTCGTCTCCATAAACACTATTAATATGTAAAAACTCGATCACGGTAAATACATTAGCGACTTGTTAAAAAACTCTTCCTATTTATACAGAACTCTTATTAACATAAATTAAATATTTATAATATTTTATCTGTCTGAGTACAAAGTGGGTTGATGGAAATATCGCTCTAGTTACAGCCACTAAATATTTTTTTGTTGCTTGGTGATATCGAGAGCACATGCCATGAAATAATTATATTTATATAAGTCAAGTTTTAGTAGTTGTTACAGTGGATAAGATTAACCAGATTTCTTGTGACAATCTGACCACCAAAGAAAAATACAAGAGAACTGATCTAAAACTCTTCTAGTATATGGAAGACTATGCTTAATTCTAGCGACTCTGTATCAAACTCACATTGTCTTGTTCTATTTAACGTCTTCGAAAAACTTCGTTTATGAGAAAAATCCTCAGAGGAATATGTTATACCAAAGTAATACACAAGTTTCAAGAGAAGGAAAGAATATAGTGTTACTATTAATTAGATTACATAATAAGTCTCGAAATGATGCTTTTAGTAGCATTGTATATCAGAAAAAATCCTATACCCTAGTACACTGAATATGGGAAGAAGTAAAGCACGACTAAAAAATTATATTTATACATTTAGAAAGGTATTACAATGTATCATAGGAAGATTGTAGAAAAAAATGTCACCTAAATTTCATAACATTAATGTTTGTATTATCATCTACAAAAACA
The DNA here is from genome assembly GCA_002313205.1 of Laupala kohalensis. Lineage (NCBI taxonomy): Eukaryota > Metazoa > Arthropoda > Insecta > Orthoptera > Trigonidiidae > Laupala > Laupala kohalensis. The sequence goes on along the minus strand of NNCF01126018.1, from coordinate 998,876 downwards.
TCTAATAAGTCATGTTTTTTTTTCTTTTAACTTTTCTAAGAGTACGTATGTTAAAAGAAGGATACTTACGATGGATGGTTGATAAAATGCTACACTAAACAATTGTCAGTAATTTTTTTTTAATTAGTATTTTTTACATTTAAAACAAGATTTAAAAAACTATTCACACCATCAACTATAACAATTGAAAAAAGTATTGGACTTCCATATAAAGAATAGTAGCGACCTATAGGTAACCTATAATGCAACCTATGTTGGGGCAAAATGGGAGAAATGCTTGTAGTCGCAGGCAATGAGAGAGTAAAGGCTACAAGCGTTTTCAGACAGACGTGATGGATGAAAGGATAAAAGAGGACGAGTGGAAACACAATTATTCAGACGCGTAACATGGAGAAAATACGAGGTGCGCACTGGTCGTATTGCGAACCCCTTTCTCTCTCATGCAAATGAGAGAATATTTCCATAAAGCGCTGCTCTCACTGGGATTGTACTTTCAAAGATCCCTTATCTGACAAGGAAAATTGTTTGGAATGTTTTCTCAATATAAGAATGAAATCAAACATCTATCTATTGTGCATGAAAGAAAATAGACCGACTCGTGATTGATCAGTATTCAAAAGATTGCTAATTTTAAGAACATTTAGAACTTAACAATGAAAAATACAAATATTTTTAACACTTCATATAATTATTATAAATTTATCAATTTTAAATAGGAAACTTAATTATATAAACTTTATTAATCTACTTAATTTTCATAAAACCGTAAAAAAAAAAAAAAGAAAGCATCTAAATTTTTCATGTTTTAGATATATGGTAATTCAATATCATTGCTTACTATATTAATAAATGATATTTCTACACAGAAAATTACTTTTTATTAATTTAAATGAAATATTAATCTCGAAAAATTGGATGTAAGATTTACGTTATACGTCTCACACAATAATTACGTCTCANATGCATCAGCAAAATTTAGAGAGGATAAAATTTTAATAATAAATTTTATTGTCAAAAAACAGTACAAATTGCGTATCACCACGTGGAGAACAATAAACTAATTTACTCTCCGGAAGCAAGCAAGGGACCATCCCATCAATTCCGATCAAGGGCCCTAAGGCTGAGGCGGATTCAAAAAAAATTCAGCAAAAATTCCTAGATAAGATAAAAAGTTAGCTACGAGTTATAATACTAATAGAATGTACAATATGTTTGTAATTTTACGCAAAAAATTACATGTACAAGTTATTATCGAACTATAGATTATTCTGAGTATAGTGTTTAAAAATCATAAGAGTTGAAAAAAAAATACACTAAATTCACGATTTATTGTTACAATAAACACGCCCCTAGACAAAGCCTAGAGAACCTGTATAATAAATCCGCCTCTAGCAGAAGGAAAAACGGAGAATAGAGAATAGGGGTTTTGTATTTTACATATGTATAAGCAATTCTGCAATGATGGCAAGTTATATTGCTCTCATAGCTAGCCATATCACGCAAAAACGTTTTAATTCACAAAATCTACAATTATGTTGAACATAGATTTCCTGATTTCATTGTTAAAAGAAAATGGAATCACTGCTTTCACGCAAAACGTAAAACAAAAGAAGTGAATAACTTGCAATTTTTGATATATCTTGTATAGTACTTATTACGACACATTGTGTATGTACACGTGCAGTTTACATGCAGTCGTCAGCATTGTACTTAGCCTTCATATTGCTAGTAATGTAACTCAAATGGATTCAAGACATTTCAACTGAACCAATGTTATTGTAACTATTTCTACATTCGAATTAAACACGCGAAAAGAAAATATTGTCAGTTATGACATTTAAGATATCCAAGGAAGGTTTTTCGGTGTGTTAGTCAAGAAACTCACGATAATCTTCCTCAGTTTTTGTTGTAAATGTTTGGTTCAGATCTTGAGTTATATTTCTCTTACAATTATAATGATAAATATCGACCAATTGAAGCAAAGTATTTATAACCACTTCGATTATTTTAGTTTGACTTGAGCTTTCGCTTGTAATTTTTTAACTTCCTTGATAATGGTACCAAAATTTACCGCAACGTTATAGTATTCGAAGTGTTTTTAAGTGTATTATTTTATTAGTGGAACTTTTAATGCATTTCCACTAAGGCATACTTTATTTGAAGTGATAATAAATTGTCTACTTTAATTGTTCGGTATTTATCATTTTCATTGTATTACGATTCAGACGAAGATGGACAATATATATTTCACTTAATTTTTTAAAACGTAAATTTTATATAATTATTCTGTAACACAAGTATAGTTCACAAAAGAGAAAAAAAAATAATTGAAAAATCCATTTTCACAGGTGAATTTATAAAGTGTATTATTTTTTGTTTATGAGTGGAATGTAACTGACAAAAAGGACATGTAAAACATGTTAGACCATTATTAGTATACCCTATGAATTACTAGAGGGGATTTTAATAAAATTTCTAACATATATTGTAAATCATGTTATGGAAACCACTTATACTGCTTAATATAAGCCCATCAAATTATGGAAGTGTTGCTGTCAGTAACGACATTGCAACATCAGTGGTTAACGAGGAAACATGTAACCCACTAGCGAGAAACGTAAATAATATACACGTGGAGCTCATTCCCTGAAGCAGTATAAACATTGCGTTAAGATTTTCATTTGAAAATTGGTATGAATACTGAAAATGTAAAATGTTTCAATCATAAATTAGCTTTGCATTCTTCTTCCCCTCAAATGGGTCGCCTAGGACCAAGGAGAATCAATTCTTGTTTGCCTTCCTTTTTGCTTAGTAATCTCTCAAACGCAAAGAGTGGGTCTTTTTTCCGATTTTCCGACAATGTATGTTGTTTGGTTCTCTTTTTCTCTCGAAACCCCTTGTTTTTGTGATATTTTGCTTCGCGATCATGTAATTTGGAGATCCTAATTTGAGAAGGTCATTTTGTACTTTTGATCTAGTAATTTTATTTCTAAAAAATGTGAAAATTCGAAGTGTTAGTCAGTTGGGATCCATGAATTGGATTTTTTACATGCGCATTGCGTCTGTAATTTTGGGTATTTGATTGTAGATTTCTTCGTTTGGTTTTGGGTAATATATTCTATCCATGGACTTAGGATTTTTCTTATAATTTTACGTTCTTTAATATCTAACTTTTATGTTGAAGTTTGTTTCTGATGAATAAGAGAAGTTGAAGAAGTTAAGATTTATGTCGAAATTAGGAGAAATTATGTTTTATGTTGAAGATAAAAAGTTTCTGATGTATAAAGTGATTCTTGTTTGATAACTGTTTCGTAATACCCAATTTTGCAGTTCCAGGACAAGACCGTTTTATAGATCTGTATTGTTAATTGAAAAGCAGTTTGCATGTTTGAATTCTGCTTTTTTTTCTTTTTGTATTTCTTCTTATTGTAATTTTCAGTGATCCACTCTCCAAGGTATTTAAATTCTTTAATTTATAATTGGTTTTCAGTTAGCGTGGAGCTCTGTCGAAACCTGTTATAAATTTTGTTTTTCTAAATGAAGTTTGTAATCGTAATATTACAAAAGGAAAATTACTAAAAATTATATTGTTTTTGTGCAATACTTGAAAATTTTCGTAGCAAGTCGTAAAATAAGATTATCATAATGAAGAAGTTAAAGTAAAGTTAATCTGATACAATGTCGAAGAACAGACAAAACTAATATTGTTTTAATATTAATTCCAACCAAATGTCTTTTGTTTTTTTTTCTTTCCATTATCCTTTAAAAGCTGTTTTTACAGCTTTCTTTTTCTGACATACAAAATAGTTTTAAAATGCTTCTCAAATGAATCTGTCAATCACCATACATTCACCCAAAAAAAATCTCAATTCGTTCGTAGCGGTACGTTGTGACAAAATCCCTGGGTATTTCGAAACAAGACAGATTCCGAAACACAAAAGTGGTTTGTTTAATTTGCGGAGGTGAATACTGTAAATCTGATAAACTATAATACGTTTAGTGTTTAATTTGTAAAATGTGGACAAACTTTGATTAGCTTCTTTATTGAAACTGCCACTATAATGACTGTTGAGTTGGTTCATTATATATTTCATAGTCCTTTATATTCATTTACAACTAGTTCACCCAATTAAGTGATGGGTTGATTTTAATTGCGCTCAGTGCATTTAAATCGCGCGCGGCGGTGGACGGGTTTTGTTAAGGAGACAGAGTGCTGAGACTGTCGGGAATCTCGGTTGAGTTCGTAAAGCGCGTCAAGAATTCCCCAATCAGAGACAGACAGCCCCTCCCTCCTCTCGCTCACACAGCGCAACGCAAGACAGTGGAGAAGAACGGTTCCTTATATAAGAACACTCGTAGTGACAAGACGTCGTAGTAGCGCAGTAGCAAAATGTACGCGTTGTTAAATTAGATGTAGGGCAAGTGTGCAAACGTTCGAGATCAGAACGTTTTTAAAAAAAACTTTTATTTTCGTCAAAGACTTGTACAATTCAGTAAGTTCTCGAGCTAGCATTCGACTTATGTGCTGAATTGTGGCAAGCAGTGCTGCTCACGAGAATCAGCTGATTTTGAACTAGACCTACGTCAACGCTACGACCGAAAACGAGCGATTGAGACAACACAAGGTATACGTGTCATGTGTTCGGCGTCGTATCGTTGAACTACGAGTCGTACAAATTTTTTCTTGTCTGAAAAGAGACTTACTTAGGCAATAAGTGATTTTGGGTAATTATCGCTGAAAGTACATGTTTCAATGTTACGAGTATTTAATAATTTATTTTGTATAAATAATGTTCAGGTTAATCAATGCTATGAGTCAATTTAATATGATTTTCATCATTTGAAATCAGTATTATTTACTAGATTATTTCATGAATAAATGTTTCGTAGTGAAATCAACCATTCTTTTCCTTTGTTTTATCCGTTCTATTGAATGTTTGTATACTGTTTCAGCAGTTAGATGTTATTTGGGAAAATTTCAAGTAGGTTCATTTAGGAATTTATTTAATTCGTTTTGCATTGTATTTCTGTTAAATTGCTGAGAATACTTGTGCTGATAGAAGTGATTAATTCAGTGTTTTTTCGATAGAACTGTTTTCCTAACCGTGCCCCTTGTCGGACAAATCTAAGGTCCTGGAACTGTAAATATTTGGTTTTTAATAATTTAAAATCCACCAACTTGAATCAGTGTGATCATTCGGGGGATATTCATTTGCCTCCCAGTGCAAATCTCGCTGGTGCACCTAGGTTACCCTTCGAGTTATCCAGGGCGTAAAGATATTATTGATTATAACCGAAAAAATTATTTTCAAGATTATTTTTCGGAAGGAAATTAAAAAATTTTGTAGTTTAGTAATTTACAAGTCGTACTCAAAGTCGTTTGTTCATTTCAAAAAGTATAATATTACGGTTGGTAATAATAATAATAATTTAGTGCTTTGCAAGAGAGCAATGCTCGGTGGTAATGGAAGTATACACCATAAGATGTTAAATAATAATTCCAGCACTCAAGTTTCGATAACATACACACAAACATGGTATAATATTGTTAGAAAATTAGTACAGAAGGTAACAACGAGAAGGAAATTACATTTAAATAATTAACTATTTACACGTGGTCCATATGTGTGTATACATACATACACGAACACAGATTTTTGTACAAATCAAGCCTCCTATGCACTTCACATTCTGGAACTCTGTACAGCCTCTACTCTGCCCTTTCTCTTCTAAACAATAAATCAGTATGAATTAACAACAAATGCTCAAGAATAATGTACCTCATTGTTGTTGTAAGAGATATGATTGAATGTTAAATTGTTTAATTGTCCTCTTATCTTCTCATTGTTTATATCGAAGAATGCGTTGAAATTGCTATTTAATATGAACAAATATTCACTAATGTGATTTAACGACAGAGAAATGCATAACACTCAATAATGTAACAGGAATTCATTATCCCACACCGTAGGACAATTCAATAACAAAAAATGAAATACTTTACATCCAACATGCTCGCAGCATGCTGTCAGTTGCATACTGGATCCTTCAAACAGGTTCGCACAAGTAGAAATGTACAGGTGGCGCGCTGTGGTAATAAGAAGCAGAACTTACTGTGATCGGACAAACGGACAGACTGTCGTGCCTCATTCACTGACTGCAAGCTGATTGGCACTGAATATAACTAATATATCTTTTAAGCGCCAATGTTAAGTTGATTGCATTGCGCATGTCCTATGGACTACATAGAATATTAAATATTTTTAACACAGACAAGTTCAATTTGAATTTTCCACACAATGATGGAGAACCTCTCACTAAGGCAAAGTCATTATCTCCGTGTTAGCCAACTGAAGAGGCTAATACCAAGAATGATTTTCAAACAGTATTTGTTCATCGCATCATTCAGCAAAATCGTATCAAATCTACGGGACTTTGCAATTTGTTTAATTCTTATTTCCCAAATTTAGGTACAATATAGAATTCAGAATCTCAAAATCACAGTCCCCCAAATACATACACCCACATTTCAAAATTTACGCTACTGAAATCAGGAGAGATATTTCATTAAAAAATAAATTTTCAATAGGAATAGATGATATACTCAACTCGAATTCATTGTTAAATTTTCGTCTCACGTTATATTAAATCCACTCACATGTATTTCTAATAGTTCTTTATCAAAGGTATTTTTCTTTCCATTTTTCAGAGAGCTTAAGTGAAACCTTTACAATAGAAAGGAAAAAAATCATTGTTGGAGAATATCGACCAATTTGTTTACTACCCACTTTCTCAAAAATCCTACAAAAACAGTTGTTAGTGTCTACTACATTTTTATCAAAAAGTGACATTCTTTCTGACTATCAACACGGTTTTGGAAAATCCTTTTCCACTAATACCGCCATATGTTCTTTCTTACACGATATTACCACATCTCTTGGTCATAGAGAAAATATTCAGGTTGTTCTTTGTTGATTTATTCAAATCATTCGATACCATTGATAACAAAATTCTTTCAAAATCGCATTCTTTTGGGGTACGTGGATTTTCACATCAATGGCTAAGTTCCTATTTAAAAGTTGGATATCAACATATCGAAATATCCTATAAAAATAGAGTACTTCAGTGTTGCCATTCAGAAACAAGCTACTTACTTGCAGAGTCCCCCAATGGTCAATTCTCGACCCTATTTTCTTATTATTGTATGTGAATGACACGTCGTCTGCCACATCAGATTGCAAAATGGTTATTTTTGAAGATGACACTAATTTACTATGTAAATACGCCAACTCTCAAAAAGCGTTGTTTAACCTCTCGGCTTGGTTCCATGCAAATAGCCTCATTGTAAACTCTGACAAACAGTGGGTATGTCATCTCACAATAGTATCACAAAATCTTTACCTCAGGTTCCTCTTTCTTTAAAAGGAACAATTAATTCAAAATTCTTAGGTCTCCATATTCAAGACAACCTCAAATGGAATTGTCACGCTGACAATCTTAAGCAAATTGTGTTACATATTCCGAATCTTATTTAACGCAGTTAGTCCAGATATTTCCCGTTGCGTATATTTTGCTAATGTTTGCTTTCATTTACGTTACGGCATTATCATCTGTTACAATTCCGGTCAGAGCATCCAAATTTTCAGAATTCAGAAGAGAATAATTTGTAAATCTCTCTCCCGACACTCCTGTAAACCTTCATTTAAGGAATTAAATAGTTTAACACATCCCTGCATTTATACTCGTATTTATGAAACGGTCGGGTTTGTTAAGACCGAATTACTGAAGTCCCACTCTTGCTTCATACAAAACTGTCTTGTTCACGAACACAATATTCGCAATAGGAACAATATTCATACTCGCAATATAATTCCCTCCTCAAATTATAATGGATATTATTAAAGTGAATCTCTTCAAATCTGCGGTTAAAAGCTACCTACTGCACCAATGCTTCTTTAACGTAAGATAATTTATTGCTTTTAATAAAAGTTTAATTAGTCTTATACTTTATCACATTATTGCTGTGGAGCTTTCAAAATTACTTATAAAAATTTCAAAATTATTTTCTTGTATGCTTGTGTTGTGTCTTATGATTCGTATTAGTTTAGTTTTATGTGTACTCAACCTTGGCAGGGTTGTGTTCTTTAATTCTGTAGCCCCATCCTGGCCTGTGGCATCTTCTCCGCATTTCCTTCGGATAGAGGCGGATTTTTTATACAGGTTTTCTAGGCACTTGTCTTGGGGCGGCGTCTTTTGAAATAATAAATTTTGAAATTTGTGTTATTTTAGTACTTACGATTTATAAATTCTATTTCCAGAATAATATATAGTTCGATAATAATACGTACTTGTAAATGTTTTTTTGTGCTGAATAAAAATTTGTTGATATTTTATTGATATTATAACACATAGGTAACTTTTTACCTTATCTAGGTGTTTGTTGAAATTTTCAATCCGCCTCCACCTTAGGGTCCTTGATCAGAATTGATGGGATAGTCCCTAGCTTTCTTCCAGAGAGTAAATTAGTTTATTGTTCTCCTCGTGGTCATACGCAGTTTGTACTGTTTTTTGGGGAATAAATTTATTTATTTATTTACACGTGAATTTTCGCGACAGACACGTCGTGTCCCTTAGTTCATAGAAAAACTATTGGAAAGACTTGACGGTCGCGTTATACGTCATTTTCTTTGGTGGGACTTTAGGGCTCGTCACATACGTCATTGAAGCCGTAGCCATGTTGTTGTGTACCGCCGCTTAGTTGTTCCTCGTGGGGGATGTTCTCTGCTCCTAGCCACGGGGAGGCGGGCAGTTTTCTATTAGCTAAACGTATACTAACTTATACCTACATACACTTAATATTAAATATATGGACTAGTCTGAAATATGTACATAGATATGTTTGTGTCCTCAACGAAAACCAGGTTATTTCATCTTCTTGCCTTTAACTTAACGTTGACTTATTTTCTTATATTTGAGCGTACTCGTATGTGTGCGGAGAATGTGTCACTTCCCGTCAAGTCCGCCTTCTTTTGTCTTCCACAGCAGTCATCATGACGTCGAGATTTTTCGAAGAGTAACTGAAACTCTACCAAGGAAACACAACTGAAAACCATGTGAACAATTCTATGTCCGTCCATGTCATCTCAATTCCCCTCGCTCCACCGATCTCCCTCCTTTGGTCGGTGCTACCCTGTAACAGATGATGGCAAATGCATCAACTAGTCCATCCTTCCACTCTCAGCAAGATAGCGTAATTGTGACTATCAGGTGACGCACCCTGGTCTCGTTAGAAAGTATTTAAATATTTGCTATGATGTTCTTTCGTTGTTATTCGTTCAAATTCAATATATATTACATCTTTATATTTGTATTGCAACGAGGGTTGAAGAAGACGTGAAAATATGTAAAGCTCCGATTACAAATCAATGATCCGTTTTGGTATCACTGCACATAATAAACTATGCGTCAAATGCACATAACTCGATGTTATGATTTATCTTAATGAAAACTGCACTTCATCATCTGGTTTCGTTTGGGAGATATTTGAGGTGTTCTCTCAAACTGACATTTTTTATCCGAATTCAAAAAGTTGTTAGGACTAGAACCAAGTTTCCCTTTTCGAGGATGAAAACAGAAAATTTAATAACGGTTCACAAATACTTGAGCGAGATGCTAAGTTAAGAAACCCTTCACTTATATTTGATCTAATTTGAAAGAAATGAGAATCAATTTGTAACATTTCTTCCATAACCTATGTAACCTGTGACATAGGACAATTATTCTGTAGGGATAATTTCATATTTCCATTCAGTTTTCTGAACTATTTATTTTCTTTTTCTTTGTTTTAAAAATACATTTACATTGATGTATGTACTGCATTAATTTTAACTTTTTATGAATTTGTAAATGTTTATTTAAGTTTTCATATCAATATCTTTTTATATACGAAATATTAGCTTTATGACACTTGCATGTATAAATAGTTGAAAATAGTATGTGAAGGTGCAAATGAAATTGAAAAGCAATGTGAACTGATTCATCTATTGTCAGAATGTCTGGGGACGTAGGGACGAACAGACGACCGATGGAGTGAAGGTATTTTAGATATCATATTTTCGATATCAGTGACTCCCAGATTAGATATTACCGTCAATATTTCGTGATCAAAAATTTTCACGGTTGTTATTCATACAATACGTAAGTAGAAAGATTAACAATCATTTTTATAATCCAAAAACTACAATCACAGAGATATTAAACGTATATTTACTATAAAATAATACGAAGACAGTTAAATAAATAAAATAATTTTTTGCCAAAATTTAAGAGGTTACCATAAAGTTTATGAGAAGCGTGAGAGTTTCGGACTAAGAATATAATTTAGAAGTCATAATTAAATCCTCATAGAATTCTACTGAAATAACAAGACAATAAAACAGACTCAGGGCAATCCAAGTGATGTGCACTAATCTGCATGCATGCTCAAGATGAGGTTATAAGTTTACGGAATGAAGAGCACGAGCGCACTGTAGAGAATAAAGTGTGGAGAGAGAGAGACGGAACAAAATGTTCAGAAGTGGGTCAGGGTTCGCTATGTGGCATTAGATGTGACCCCTCTTCCTCCCAGTCTCCTGCATGCCGCTAGTTTTGCGTGTTCGTCTCTCTTCACTTCATACTAGGAGATAAATTTTTGGCTCAGCAGCGTTGCAGGTCGCGGAGTGCCAGGATGCAAACAATCAACTACATTTCGTGTCTCTCGAGACTAACTTCTAAGACTTCATTTCCTATAACTTTGAGCCTATTTTTATCACTCTTATTACTAGTTTTCACGAAAACTCTCGAGAACGTACAAATATCTAAAACAACGTCCGTTTTGCTCTCGTAAAATATATACCCTTAATTGGAATTTAAAACATGAGAAATACTGACTTCATAAAATAAAAACATTACCAATTGTAATATAAAATCTGCGCCATCTTCCTTGCAACGATGCCAATAATAACCACCTCATTCCCGTCGTTTAAATGGGCGAGGTGACATTTCAGTCAAATACTTCATCTACTGAATATAAATGTCACAACAATGATTCAAAGGTTAAACCCTTCCCCTGATTTTGGACGTATAAAGCCCTATGCGACCGTCAAAGTGACACTTCCTTTAGCGAGTCTTTGGCCAATCCTTGGGCGACCTTCCCCTATTCCGCGGTGCGACGCGACGTCTGACTTCTGTGCAGCGGCATTCGTCTCACGCGCCGCCTGCCCGTCATCTGGCGGATAAACAACGTCCCACGACCTCAGAGCAGAGGAAAAGGGAGGCATCTACCCACCCTGTTTGAGTCTTCCCATGTTCATGTGGGAGGTTGTAAAGGGTTGAAAGAGGTTGCAAGTATAGGGAGGGGGAAGGAATGAAGTGACACTAGGAATGTTTCTTGAGGGTTCCCAAAATGTTTCTATGATGTTTATAATATTTATGTAACTGCAAATGGGCTGATCTTACCTGATTGAATAATATAAGGAAATCCAATAAAATTTACAAAAATACGTTTTTTTAGAGACCTGAAATTAACAATTGTTGAATCAATGATTAAACTGTATGATTAAAGTAATATTAAAATATTAAATAAACACATGTGACCATGAAACAACTAAAAAAATAATTTATTTTTAATAATACTATGAAATATTGTACATTTTACTGCTGATGACCGGAACAATCATCTATTTCTTTAGTGCACCTCACTTAACTTCATATTNCATTTTACGGCGGACGACCCGAACAACTGATTTTCTCCTTTAGTGCACTTCACATTTCTCTTTAACAACTCATGCATTGCCATCATCACTTCACTACCACTATCTTCACATCTACACTAGCGCCCCCCCCACCCACTTCTTCCAGAACTTGCTTAACCCTGTGAATATATGCAGAGCTCGAAATCTTTTCCACAACCGATGAAGGCATTAAATTCCAGTCTCTAATCGTTCTATTGAGAAATGAGAATTTTCCAACATCGGTTTTTGATTCCTAGTTCTAAGTTTTAAAATATATTGTATCCTATCCGAGAATTATGTTTCAATTTTTCCGTAATGAAACAGAAACTCGCAATAGAAGATACTTCTGCGTGGTTACAGATTCTAAATCATAACGTGTTCGTACAAACATCTCAGTCCGGAGTAGAGCTTATTTTCATCTCAGTATGTGATAAAGTAAGGAGGTACCCGCGTATAATTAGCCGATCCCGCCAGGCTTCGCACGGTAATATCGGTTGTTATGAGTGGGTATAATATTCGTCATAATTCAGTGTTGACCAAAGTAGCACGTTTATGGGCAAAAACTAAGATGGTATATTGATGCATTCGTTACAGAACACATTTACACAAGAAATCTGAAAACACATTTACAAAAATTCATCTTTTTGAGATAGAAATTCCAAAAAAATATTTCTTAGTGACCTTCTACACAACAAAAACAACATTCAACGTCAACACTTCAAATTTCTATGGTAAATAGTTTTCTCTCTGTTGAGAAATGTGTCTGTTAGTCAGTAACACGCGCCTAACACATTCACATCCTTTCAATATTAAAAAAAAAATTGAAAATTTGAAAATACTTAAATTTTTTATTTTTGCTCTTTGATTTAACAAGACACATAACATGAAATCTCGATCAGTTCTTGAGATTTAGTGAAAATCAATACCAGGTCGTGAGAGCACAAGACAAAAGCATGAAAAAGTTTATATTCCCCTGAATCTATTTATAATTCGTTTAATGTGATTAAATTAACAATGTGTATTACAAAAACGAGATATCTCGATAATACGAGTATATTTAAAATAGTGAAAACTCCAAAAAATACTCTTTCGAAATGAAGTTTAAAAAAATTCTTTCTTGGTTATTCTATACTCTATAAAATGTTAAAATTTCAAGTCCGTATGTCCAATACTTTTTTCTCCTCTTTGATATACTAGAGGATCAGTCACTCAGAACAACGCCGGCTTTATATAGCGACTAGCTGACTCTGCCCGGTTTCATATTGGAGTTTTTGGTAGTTTTGGTGCGGTTAAAACCTGATTGTAATTTATAGTCCAGTAGCCAAATGGGGAATTTTTTCGCAAACCGTGTTTTGCATTTTTAAGTTTTTGTCGTGAGGCGGGCTCAAATATCCCGCGCATCAGAAGTGCTTGCCTCAACGATACAGAACTACTGACTGAGCGTGGGCCACGATATAAATACGCGAGACATTGGTACTCGCGATGGGAGTAGAGAGAGGGATATGCGACTCCACTCCACCTTCTCAGTTAGAATTGACTTCACGGTCACTGCCCAATTTCCTGCAACTCTCCTCCTCGGTTAGAATTGACTTCACGGTCTCTGCCGAATTCTTCCTACCCCCGCTTCCTTTCAGCCTGAATTGACTCAACGGTCTCAGCCGAACCTATTCTCTGACACTATCTTTACCCGTCACAACGCCATAAGATTGCACAAGACTCGCCATGCGCTCCGTCAGAATTGTTGTCTCGTCGCCGGACGCTTCACGCATAAGTAGTTAGATTTTTGAAAATTTGTACCATTTTAGTAATATACATGTTGCCCGTTGCGTTAGTCGTTTTGTTACCCGTATACTTAAAAATAAGTTTAATGGAAATTAAACATGCAGTATTAAAATAAGCATTTTTATATGAAAAAAAATAATAGTGAAGTGGTCATCTTGATTGATTGTTTTATTAAATTGATAATAAATTGGTTAAAAATGAAAGATTTTAAATTTAAATTCACAGAAGACAAGTATCTAAGCCAACTCAACTTGAATAAAATAAAGACAGATATCTATTAGATTAGAGTTGCAACTCTAAATACAAAATCGATGCTGTTACCATCACATATTGAAAGTATTGAGACTGGAACGTTAACACAAGAGGTTGATATGGATAATGATGTAAGCTCAGTTGTTTCAGATACTGATTCAGTAATGTCGTCAAAGAACTTTGTCGTGAAGATGGTGTTGTCTCTGTTGGTAAATGTGTTAATTGTGTTACAATCTATCAAGAAAATATTTATCTTAAAGAGACGAATACTGGTCTTAAACAGCATAATAAAGACCTTAGAGAGCGTAATTTCTTCTAAGGTCTATTGAACATAAAAGTAATCAATGATGTCACCAGTTAATTACTCTTCTAATGTTACTAACACAAGTAGTAATGCTATTAAAAAAACACCACAAACAGTTCAACTAGTAGTTAAACCTACTGACGATTTCAAATGCAAATTTCTACAATTAGTCCAAAGTGAATTCTCCAAACAAAACGTGATAAATACAAAAAAATTGAACAATGAAAACAATACTGGTGAGGTGTATTGACAAACAGGACTCAGATAAGATTGCTTTACATTACAAGAAAGCCAAATGAATAATTTGCCCATATATCCAATTGAGAGAAAAAACCCTCAAGTAAAAATATTTCATGTTTCAACTGAAATGAATAATGATGAACTGAGGATATCATCACTAGGAATGAATTTGCTAATGATGATTCGAAAATTGTGTGTGTTTAAACAAAAAATAACAAACGATCCATAATAGCTGAAGTAGCCCCTGCTGCCTACATCAAAATCATGAAATTCAAAACGCATTTTATTTGATATCAAAACTGTACAGTCTTTGATGATTTTAATGACCAAAATTGTAAAAAAGCTATGGTTGTGATCATAGCCACAAGAAATGTCCAAGAAAGGAAGTATCTATTAATACCTGTCGAAATTGTACAAAGAATCATGATAGTTCTGAATGTGCTGAAAATTCATTAGCTTGCATTATTTCAATATCAGTACTAATCAACATCTTAAAAATAAAAGGAACATCCATCACGCTTAAGCTGACAAGAAATGTGAGACAAATAAAGATGAGAAACACATGTCAGCATGACAAACTAGCGTAGAAGACCTGAAAAACCTTTCAAAGAATATAATATATGTAATAATTGTAAGAAAATTTGTTTCGTGGATTTACATTAATATTCAAAATGGATGTATTGGATTATTTGAATTTCATTGATGGATTTATGATTTATTTGAATCTCTTTGTAATGATACTGAACTTCATTCTCTTGTTTCTCTGAATCACAAATTGAAAATTTTTTGCTCTGTCCTTCTATATGTAAATATACGAAGTTTGAATGCAATTTTTAATACATTAGAAACTTATTAATAATATTTCGGTCAAACCTCTGTTTATAATTTGTTCTGTAACATGGCAAGTAACTATTCATAATCTGTATAAAATATAGGATTGTAGTATTTATTACAACAATGGAACGCTCAACATTGCTGATGCGTTCAATATCATTTTAATATAGATAACAACAAGATTGAAATATTTACTGATCATAATATTTTTCTAATATTTAACTGTCAAATTAACATCAACAAAAATATTAATTTTTTGATCTCAGCTATATGTCATGAGTTTAGTGAATCTAAGCTCATGACTGGAAAAAAATTATGTGTAATAAAAAAGTAAAGCTCCATTTTATCAAAGGTGACTTTAATATTAATATATTAAATAATTTTGATATATTATATGTATCTAATGAATTTTTGAACAATTTTTACTCTGCTGGATCCACTATTTAGAACTGCAACTGGACCATATGATCTGTATTTACAATAAGTACATAAATACTAATCTGGAATTAACTGTGCTCACACATGCACAACATTTTACAGATCAGTACCCTCTCCTCTGTGCTTTTAATTGTGATAATATACATCTTCCTAATAGTACAAAATTATTAACTATAAAAAAATACTTGCAATGGTTGCAAATATCTACTGGATCAGATATAAACTCCTTGATGATCCGAATATAGTAACATATTCCCTCATTAATTATATAATTTTTTGTGTTAATAATGCTAATTTCACTTCTACATAAACCTAGGCTAAAACTAGAAAGGTCTCGATAACTATCATACTTCAATTAATAATATTTATATAACATTTGGAAAAGAAATAAGCAGTCTGAAGTACTGAAAACTGAATCAAAGAACAATGAAAAAATATTGCAAAAATTCATTAAAGTTGCTAAAAATAAACATGAAATGGATAAAACAAAAAGTTGTGGTAAAAATTCTAAAGCATTATGATCTTAAATTAATAGTACATTAGGAAACAAAACGAAGAACTGTAAAATCAAATAATAATAATAATTATTTGGGTAACTATGTCTCTATTGATCCTGTCGATAAGGTTAATGAATTTAAGAATGTTTGTGAACATAGGTAAAAAAACTGGCGAACAATTTACAATCACAAGGGTCTCATAATGTTTTGATTCCAGTTAACGTAATAGAAAATCTCTTTATGGCATATACTAACGCTAATGAAATAAATGCACAATTTCGAAATTAAAACACAGAAATGGTGGTATTAATAATATTCATTTGACTATATTGGAAAAGAAAATATACAATACGTAATACCACTAATGACAACGGAGAACTGTTATGTGGTTTTGCGGAAAGTAATGACTTGATAGTAGCAATCACACAATTTCAGCATAAAGTAATTCACAAAGGTACGTGGATCTCACCAGGCTTGACAACAATAAATCAAATAGATCATGTCATTATTAATACAGCCAAGAAGGAACCAATAGAAGATGTAAGATCTCTCAGAGGACCCAACAGACTCCGATTACTTCTTAAAATTATCCTGCAACAAAAACTCCCTAAGATATATAGAATGAAAGGAAAAAATAATAACAGATGGAATCTGGATCAACTACAAGATCCAAAGATCTTAAAACGATTTAAAAGGACAATGAAGGACACGATAAATAGTGAGAACGGAACTGGAGAAATAGAGGATTGGGAGAATCTTGCGAAAACACTAACCAAAGTAGCTGAGAATATCATAGGTAGAAAAGAAGGCAAAAAGAAAATTAAATTGTGGGATAGCGAATCGGAAGAAGTAATAACCAAGAAAAACAATGAGCGAAATAAAGTCTTTCAGTTAAAAACTAGAAGCTGTTACGATAATTACAGATCGGAGAGGAAAAAGGCAAAGTCTGTAAAAGAAAAAAGGAGTGGATCAATAGCAAAATAATCACCATGGAAGAAAATTTCAAGAAGAATAAATCAAGGAAATTCATTGTGGAGCTAAAATGAATAAGAGAATAAATAGTGGAAACATGGACGTCTGTAAAGATGAACATGGGAACATGTTAACACAAGAAAGTGCAATACTAGCAAGTTGGAGGTCTTTCTTTGTCAATATATTCAATCCCCCAGATCTAATAGGAGTAGCACAAAGAGGAAATCAAGATTCACATGACGAAATAGAAAATGATATCGCCGAACCCTCGTTTAATGAGATATGCTATATAACAACTTGAAACGGAATAAGGCAGCTGGAACTGACAACATCCCCGCCGAGTTAATTAAATATGGAGGGAGAGCCCTTATGAAGGCAATACATAATTTGATTATTAAAATATGGAATCAACAAAACTTACCATCTCAATGGAACGAGAGTATAATCGTCCCAGTTTAGGTTCGATTTTAAGGTGATAGGTTCGATTGTAAAAATTACAGACTTATAGCATTGTTAAACATTACATACAAAATTTTTACTGCTCTTGTGATTAAGAGGCTAGTTGATAAAGTTGAAGCTAGTTGACTCAGTGAAAAGCAAGCAGGATTTCGTAGAAATAGATCGACAATTGACAACATATTTGTAATGCGAGAAATCTATGAAAATGTTATGAACATGGAATCGAATTACACAATATGTTTATTGATTATATCTGGTCTTTTGATTCAGTTCTAAGAAATAAAGTCTTCGAAAATATAAAGTACCAGCTAAGTTGAGGAAATTGATACAACTAACTCTATCTAACACCGAGGCCAAAGTTAAGATAAACAACAATGAGTGATGAATTCTCAATGGAATATGGGGTTAAAGAAGGAGACCCTCTGTCTCCAACATTATTCAATATTACCTTAGATGTAATATAAAAGTCCATAGATATTACAGGAAATATAACAACTCGATTAGAACAATGTGTTGCCTATGCAGACGATGTATTACTGACAGCACGGACCAGAAAAGCATTAGAAGACGTTTCTAAACTTCTTTTTTTTTTTTTGTGGGGCTTTAGGGCTCGTCAACAGCGAGGTCATTAGAGCCCTTAAAACTTGTACAGGTAGGGAAAATGCAGTTACGCACTAGGGAGAGCCAACATGACTCTCCCCGCGTGTGGGACTCGCCGAAAGACTCAGCCATACCCACTAAAAACCC
>NNCF01126018.1:852322-980493 GCA_002313205.1 Laupala kohalensis | reverse complement strand
GCGTCGGGATCGAAAAGAACAAGAGGTGACCAAGGGAGGTCAGAAAAGAGAAAGGAAGGAGCATGGCACAAGTAAGTGGAAGTAATGCCAGACTCAGCTCGGGGCCCCGTGTTCGCCAAACACGTACTTACTAGATGTAAGTCCCCTGGGGGGGTTTCTAAACTCCTGAAGGGAGAATCATCATTTGGTTTACAAATAAATCAAGGAAAAACCAAATACATGTAATGTAAAACTGGTGAAACTATCTCAAAAGAAGAAACATTTGACAATGAAAAGTACCAATCAGTCAGTTCCTTTAAATATTTGGGTTAAATTTTAAATCAAAGTAATTCTATCGAAGAAGAGATTTCCGAGAGAATGGCAACTGGTAATAGAGTTTACTATGTTAATATCGAACTATTCAGGAGTAAGTTGTTTTTAAAAAGTGAAAAGCTTAGACTTTACCAAGCTGTCATAGGACCCGTAGTAACATATGCGGCAGAAAGGTAGACTCTTAAAGAAAATGATATCAGAAGACTAAATGTCTTTAAGAGGAAGATCATGAGGAGAATATATGGTCCGGTGCAAGAATCAGATGGTACCTGGAGAATCAGATACAATTATGAAACCTAATCAAGTCAAAGAATAATATAAACCATATAATAGCACTCAGACTTGGCTGGTTTGGACACCTGCATGTAATGCGGGATGAGAGAATAGTAAAAGAATCTATAACTGATACCCTGCATCAACAAAGAAGAGAGGAAGACCAAAGACTATGTGGAGGGAAGACGTATTGAAAAACATCAAAGAACTTGGAATCACGAACTAGCCCGTATTGGTGCAAGACCGAAAGAGATGGAAAGCTGTCGTAGAGCAGGTCATAACACCAAGAAAGATGTTGTAGAGTCTATTAAGACGAAGATATTAAAAAAGATTAGTCTTTACATTTGTCTCATATTAGCAAATATTCTAAACAAATGAATGTACTTGGCCAAATGCCTTGAAGAAAGCAAAAGTGGTACAAGTTTTAAAAATGGAGATCGTACTGAAGTAAATAATTACAGACCAATATCCCTTATCTATAACATTGTTATCTCTAACATCAATCAATTCGTGCAATATAGTAAAGAGATCAAAAGTTCGAAAACTCATTCTTTACCCAATTATACCGTTTTACTATTCAAATTTCGAAAAATCTTTTCTGTTGGCGCTTACGTCGCAAAGACCATCTACTGTGCAAATTTCATGTCATTACTATAAGTAGCTTAGGCTCTGCATTTATGAACGAAACATTCAGTCATTTCGTCAGGACATCGTTGCTTACGAGGATATAAACATAAAATAATGAAAACAACTAAAACCGCAATTGATTGGAAAGTGCAGAGACTCTTCACTTTTCTCAAATCTGTTTGTGTGTGTGTGTGTTTCTGTCACTTTTGCGCGTCGGTTGCTTTATTATCACAAGATGACTTATATAACTTCACACAACACTACCAATACCAGGGACAAATCAGATGGTGAGGGTAAAGTAGGTGAAAGACTTAATCTATAATAAAATAATTCTTGACAACTTCATAAAATGACACACTACTTTGATAATTGTCTCATCTTCACGTAACTTTGTGTCTTTACAAATTTAGTTTAATTAGATATTTCTGAGCATATGTTTGATATGCTGAATTAGGTAAACGATTCATGTTAATTTTTATCCATTTCCAAGGTAGTATACTACTGTTTGTCATGCAATAGTAACAAAAGAGAATATTCTGAAGATCAATATAACACAATTCTGTAACACAGTCGATGCAACGCAGCGATTTGTTCAATAGTCATTTCCTTCCGAATTCCGAGTATCGATGCAAAGAACAAGGGTAGAACTCACTAGCGACAAATATGGGATAATGATGATTCATCATTCGTGCTGCCGAACCGCCGGTGAAGATAAGATTTGAGAAGAAGAGGAAATGTTTGATCGCGAGAAACATAATCTTTGCAGACTCAGCTCAATCGTAGGATTGCGTGGATGCGAAACATATTCCTCCGAGTGATGTTCTTCTGCGTCTTCTCTCCATTCGTAAGAACTGCCCCTCTCCATCCACCTCGCTTAAGGGAACAAGCAAGAAGAACGGAAGCGTATTGGTGTAAAGAAATAGTTGAAGTACACAAAGGAAGGGAATAAACCTATACGAAAACATTCACAAAAATATTCTGAGTAAACGGAAGAAAAGGCATGACAAAACTTCGAAATATTATAAATATTTTAAATTGTTTTCTTCGTTGTGTTTTTATCCTTATTTGCTTTCTATTGATACTGTTATACTGGCTACTTTTTGTCCTTTCATAAAAAATCAGGAATAACAAATTTCGCAGTTTTGCTATATTAAACTATTTTCGATACATAATAATATTTTATCGAGCGTCTCACTGGACATGCTGAAATCAAATATCCGATTTCAGTTCAGTTTTTCTTCTTTTAGTTTTCCAAGATAAAAAAAAAACAAATGAAAAAAAGCTTTTTCTTTTATTTGTTCTGAAACATATTATTCTCTTAACTGCTAACTTAACTTCAACACTTTTTGGTTTACCGAGGAGAGGTGAATAGGTTACCTCCCGAGAACTACTTTTTTATGATGGGTGTCTTCGTACCTTTCTTGGTGTATCATGAAGTTATTAGATCTTAATGTGATGTGATAAATACAATTACAATTTTTAAACGACCACATATTCGGAGAACCGTTTCTTGACCATGTTGTAAAGGGGATATTATTTGGGCGTCTGGATCACTTTAAGGTAAACCAATTTAGCGCATTATGTAAAGTAATTCTGTTCACATAGATAGTACATGTCAGTTCTAAGGACCATAAGTTACAAAAAGAGAATAAAGTTACTAAAATATGGATACTAAGGTACGCAATGGTCTGGGACATTAATTCTCACGTAAAAGTGTATGTATATGCCAGGTGTAATGAAACTAGTTTGGGTTATAGACTTTTTATTAAAATATAGATTTGTATATTAAAACAGATACAAAATTACAATAAAACAATTCTAAAACCATAAACTCCCTGAGTATTAAATATGCAGTTTGCAATTTAATCTTCTTGAGTATTAAATATGCAGTTTGCAAATTTTGCTTCAGTACACCAGAATACACTATTACAGTTAAGTATTTTCGCCCATTATTCACATTTTGCGGTGACGTAATTGACAGTGAAAATTAGCAGTATAAGCCAACAATGAATACTCATATGTCCTTGAATCTCAAATTCCTATCGAATGGACGAAAAGAAATTTTTTTATTTACTGTATTATTACGTTGCGGTAAATTTACATTCCTGACATTCCTCTGCATACAACCAACAAACTATGAAATTTTACAAGTCATGTGACGTATCCAAATGAAATATTTTTCAAGAAATGAAAACTCAATTAGTTATAGTAATAATAGGATTTTCATTTCATAATATGAGTAATAAAAACAATTCGTTACTGAACATTGCATATTGATTTTACTACGATCAAATATATTATCTAAATTACTTGAAATTATGAACTGTTTTATATTTGGGAAAATTTAGTATACAGAACGCAATAAAATTATGTCAACAATATTTTCTATATCCACAATTTCATTTCAGAATTTAGAAGTATTTCGAGTTCAAATCAATTATTTTATCTACTGATCCAACGAGTAAGAAAAAAAATTATTGTAATTAAATGATTCTTCGATTTCAAAATGTACTCTTAGTGTAAAAAAGAAAAAGGAAACAAAACAATAAGGGAAAATCTATTTCATGAAACTCTGAACGCGGTGCATAAAAAGTAGTAGGAGAAACTTGATTCAGTCTATGAAAATGGTGAGTGAATACATCAATACTCGATCCCAGACCTTCATGCGTTGTACTGAAATTCACTTATCGCCGAACATTCGAGTTCGAATCCCAGCTCGCATACTATCAACCTCGACTGAAGTTATCAGCTATCTTCTACATCCTTTTTCTCCACAACTGCTGTATAAAGGATTACTTTTTTCTTTCTTTCTCAGAATGAAGACAGTGAGAGCAATATACGGATGGACGGTGCGCAGTAGAGGAGGGTGGTGGAGAGAGGGGTATTTGGTTTGAGAAGCGCGGAGGGGAGCGGTGTTGTACTCGGGAGACATGAAGTCCAGCCACGTGCCAGCCGGCACGGCGGCGGCGCATCTGCATTAAAAAACAACTGAAGGCGCGCGCATCAAACATGGATGGCGTCTGCGGCTACTTTCTCGTGTTGTGCTCGCACTTTCAACCTACCCCTCCCGTCCTTCACCTTCTTTCTCCTTCCATACTGATACTCACAGCGTTTTATTAGCCTTCGCAGTGTATATTCACTTCTCTCTTAGATTTTTCCTGTTGTTTCAAGTTCTTTTCTTTATTTACACGTCGATGTCAGCACGCGTATCACCTATTTCCTCATATTTCGTCTTATTATAGTTTTTGAAATATTTTCATTGGAACAAATTGGAAGATTATTAATATTATTATCATCATCCATTCATCATGTTTTTCACTCACTTCCTCAGCATTGCTAGGAAACTTTCATCCATCCCAAAATAGGATTGGGCTCGGTCGACTGTTGCCTTGTCCCTCTTACATGCTGGTAGAAATGTCATCCGGAGCTCGACCTGAGTTCTTTGGGATTGTTTCATAGGGAGAGAACTTTTATAAGTATTGTTGGCTATTCCTAAAAAAACAAATTTTTGGATTTGAATCGGAGATGAGCACGGAGAAATCTTAGTTCTTTTTGTATCCTCGCTTCACACTTGCCAAAGCACCAATAACAATGGAGATGATTTGCGTCTTAGTAATACACTTATGAGCTACCTCTATTTCCAAATCTTCTACTTGCTACTTTTCTCAAATTATTTGATGGAGATGTTTCCATCATCTAGTACAACTATGTGAATAATGTAGACAATTCCTGTCGACTTCATTATAATTAATTATATATGACCTGTTTGCGGGTATCTCACAGTACGAAACCACGTGCATGTCGTGCATCATGGTAATGTTTCCTGTTTTTTTTTACCTTTTTAGTCTTATGGTTTTCCCAGTTATCTCGCATTGGGACTCCTTTATCTTTAAGGACTGCCCAATGATTGTTGTTAGCTACTTTATTGTATCGTTTGGAATTCTCGGTGATAGAACTGTACATCCTACGACAAGTGACTGATGTGCTCTGACTGACTGACACAAACTATATTTGCTCAAAACGTCCATTTTTAATATTAGCTTCTGTAAATAATTTTTTCTTAAAGCTTGATATTGGGTGGCTACCATTAGGCTTTCAGTTTCACCTTTTAATCCTAAGCTTTGCATCCAGCTGAAAGTCATCTTTTGACGCACGTTGTCCTTAAATGTAGGTCCCAAAGAGAACCCTAAAACCCATAAAAGAAAATGTATCCAGTCAGAGAAATAACTTTCATTACATTATGAAACGTTTTTCAAGCCCGCTGTTATACTGAACTTCTGGGATTTCTGTATTCTGAGAAACATGAAAACCAAAAGGATGATGATAATAATAATAATAATAGTAGTAGTAGTAGTCAAAGGAAATAGTAAGCAGGATATGTGCAGAGGAGAGAATACTAAAATGATTGCTAGATTTATGCGTAGAGGAAAGTAGATAAAACATTTTGCAAATTATCAAAATAACTTTGTAAAATATCACATAATTTTATGTTTAAAAGTTAATAAAATCTATGTGTTAACGAAAGAAACGAGGTAGCGCAGAATATGGACTGCGTTTCATAAAAATTCTAAACGAAATGTTTTCAATTACTACCAATTCGAGAGTCACGAATGTATTACAGAGATTGTGAAATAAATTTTCGGTATGTGTTTAAATTTTATTTCACAAAACACATCAGAGCATCAGAGCATCGTTTTGTGCAACACACAAGCAACCCCTCTGACAGCCAAAAACCCGCCGAGGCATCGCATTTCACCCGATTTTATAAAACCTTCCGGATTACGTAGGATTATCCCAGATTAATTCATTTGAGCATTTTGTGACCTCTGCCGAATACATTTGAGGTGTCGAAGTGCGTTAGGATCACTCCGACTCCACCATTAGTACGAAGATCGCTTATTAATTATCGGGACTCATTGGTATCCCAGACCCACGCGCTTCAAAGAGGTGCTTATTTCGTAATCCAAGCAAATAATTTAAGAACATTTCTTTTTTTAATAGATTTCTCATCCGCCATAAAAATTGAGTACATTTTGTTTAAAGCTGCATGAAGTTAAAAAAGAGCATTTTTGATTAAATAGGAAACGCAATGAAGAAGAAATATATAGGTTAGTAAAACAACGAAATTTTCTCAATATATTACACATTTCCTTTAAGTAAAATGAAAAATTAATAAGTAAAATTATTTTTCGAATATTTGACCAAGATTGCATTTTAAAAAGTAGAATTTTTGCAAAAAGAATTAGATTGCACAAATATTGCATATTTCTCCATTACTGTTGTTAGCAATTATAGTGGAACGGGATAAATTATACCCTTATAAGTAGGAAAACGTTTTCGCACGACAAAAAGACATAAAAAATATTTTTGTACGAAAAATAAATTTTGTTTTCGCTGGAACCTTACTTTACTTCTATATCACTCACATTAGTATAAATATTTTTAATTTCATTTTCACAGACTATTATAAGTATTAGGTACTTCTAAGTAGGGACTTCTAATTCCAACAATAAATTTTAATTCAAAAAATCGTGATTCGCGAGGAGTTTCTAATTCAAAAATTACACATTTTTAATTCAATAATTATTTTATGGAATTAGTTAGACTAAAACATTTGACGAACTATTTCTGATTCTAATTTTTTATAGAACGTTATATGTAGAGAAAGAATGAGTAAGTAATAACTCATTAAACTTGGGGTTAGAAATGATGAATCACACAATGAAAACTCGAACGGAAACTACAAACAGAGCGTCCAATGCCGATTACTGAACCCGAGTTCAGTCGTTCGATTTCAGTTCGACGAGCGACGTTCCACTCCCTCAGTCAGCAATTGAGTGGTGAGTGAACCGATATTTTCCCAATAGCCCCTCAACGAGTGGAAACTCGGAGCCGGCTCATTCGCGTAGTGATATCGTGAGGCTTCGAGTTCGACGCCCGATGCGGGAACGGTGGCTGTGGCGGTTGCGGTGGCGGTCAGTGGGATGGCGGATGTCGTTGGGGAAGGGGTCGGCCGCAACATATGTCCCGTGGCGGCGGCGGCAGTGGAGTCGGTGGCCCGCGCTTCAACCCCCGAGGCGATCGATTTATCGCGTCCACCGACGCTCTAGTCACGTCGCCGCCGTCGCCTCCGCCTCCGAGTGACGTCGGTCTGCTGCTACTCCATCCAATCCCATGACTGACACACTCACCATCTCACGAGCGTTAATGGAATTGTTATGTAGCTCTCACTTCTTCCACACTTGAGTACCTTTCACGTCATACCTCTCAATCTGTTCAGTTTGATCTAGGTTAACGTAAAAATTTCTCTTTTTATTGGCTTTTCCGTTCTGGGTGTCTTGTACTTGTCTCGTTTTCTGCCCCCGCTCGCAGATGTATTACACTAATTTTCGCGTTGCTCTGTTTGCAGAATATTATATTTATGCAAAATCTCTGATTTCAGTACATAAGCAACTAAAACTTAATTTTAGAAAACCGTTGGGGGGTAATTTTGGCGTGAATATATTAGCTACATCATCATTAACACTTTTCCTATAGGTTAAGTAATCGATAAATTCTAGGGAAAAAAGTTAAATGTTTTTTATCTAGCTAATAAACAAGGCACATAGTATTCGTTTGTTTTCGCATACATTCACATATGTAGAAAGTTTTAACTTATTCGGGGAATTTAGGTCACTCCATTCATACCATGACATTTTAACGAAATTATTAGTACGTCTTTCCCAAGAATCTCACTTTTCTAGAAATTTGTGTTTTTGAAAGGTGATTCTTTGTATCCTAAATTAGAGCAATTATATTACAGCCACATGCTCGTATCATTCTAATGAAAACACAGTGACACAGACCTCACTACTACTTCACCTGCCCGTCCAATTGCAACGCGAGAAGATATCTCAGAGAACACTTCTTGGAAATTCATTCACGTAGAGCACATCTCGCCGTGCAGTGCACTGAGTCCAATGCTGCGGTGACTGCACGAAATGCAAGAAGAGAGGAAAAATGTCGTCGCGTAGGAAGAGCACCGACAGAAATGCATCGATTTGCGGAAAAATGAAATTTAATTTTAAATATTTCCGTGCGTTTTCCTTCAGTTCACAAACACAGTAACATATTTATTGTTTATTCTCGATAAAATAATAAAAATACAATAAAAGTACTTACAAAATTCGCAGGGATTGATTTAACTATATGTAAATAAGATGTACCTTTTAATAGGTAGGAATTTTTTTAACGTAAGTAATAGTTGCTTAGAAAAATTTATTCCGCGGTAAATTTCGAGTTAAATTCATTGTGGTTTAATGTTTTAAATAACATGTAAATATTTACGTTTAGGAGAGAAAAGTAAGAACGTACTCATCTCATCAAAATATATTACGAATCATTGTTATTAAATGATAGCTTTTACTTAGCTATGTTTTACTTCGGTTGAGACTCGTCATTACGCATTTGTATCTCTTATCTATCGAGTCATTTCGGATTTGTTTCACAAAATCTCGAAGCAGCTTTCTGGCGATGAAACATTCTTTCATGGTGTTTCAGAACTCGTCCTCTTTCTCTTCATTCTCCGTAAAACATGCACTTTGCAGGGGACATTGCAAGTTTTTCAGAAAACTGTTCAACGACACTCTAGGCAACTTAGGCGTCGCCAAAATATCCTTGTGCCATTTTTATACTTTTCGCTGAAATGTTTCAAAACCTCTTGCAACAATACTGTAAAATTGTCTCACGGCATGCATAATACTCATTAAACTAATTCACAATTGAGAGTGCATCGCAAACTAAGACTACTCACTAGTATAATAATTCTAGTTATGCTGCTTTCAACAATTCTTTATGGTAATTATTAATATACCAACCATTATATTAATAAATTAAAAGGTTTTCACGGTCGGAATGATTATTAAGAAAATTATTTTTCATATTAAGTAGTCGTGGTCTAGTTTGGATTTCTCGAGATGTTTCGCATACAGCTGCGGTAAGCATCTTCAGTGGGACATGGCCTACGAGGACGAAGCACATTGTAGAAGCGTTGGAAGCAAATTCTCGTGCTTCGTGATCATAAGTCACGTCCCCACTGAAGATTATCGAAGTCTTAAGGGAAACGTCTGAAGGAGTCTAAACTTGGCGATACCATGGCGTCCTACAATTACCAGGCCGGAGTCTAACGCTTGACAACACCGGTCTCGTAGGCCGGCTAAAGAGAAGTATCTTAGCTAACACGTTCATATATTTAGTCGTCAATATCATAGAAGCTAAAAAAATATAGCGTGACTACAAAAATAAATAATTACTTCAAGTTCAGATTCATTTGATACGAAGAATATGAATGCGTAAGCAATCCATTCCCTGAAATAAAGTCTACACATTTAACCAAGCCGGCCAACGGTACACCGTTGCAACATAATGCATGACCCAGCCTGGTAATTGTAGGAAGCCATGGCCATAGCTACTTAGCCCGGAAAATAATTTTCATTACATTTTTCGTATTGACTTTTCAAATACTATCTCAGAAAAATGTGGTCTAGAATGCAATTTTAAATTACAATCACAGTCTCTAAAACACCCTGGTTTTAATTAGAAACCTGTATTCTGGATGTCAAATTCTTTGTTACTTTTATAACAATTACGTTTCTACTGAAATAAAGTAAAATATATTTTTTTAAATTATGAAAAATCCAAGAAAACTTCAATATATTTTAATGAATTTCATTTTAGCGGATAACTAACTATGAAATGTGATTTAAAACATCATGAACTTAGAACAATTATGTATCTTATCATAATTAAATTTCAAAATTTCAGTTGGTATGCGTGCCAGGAGAACTCTACAATCAGCATGTCGAATTCACTGGTATTTCCTTTAAAAGCATTCCCCTCAACGCACGCGCGAATTACATCACTTGTTAAACGTACTCAGTAAGTTCGGCGAACATTTGAAGAACCAGCAGTGTACAGCTCCTGATTCACCCTCCACTTCCAAACAGAACAACACAACACAAACGCTAGGATCCTCGCCATCATACGCAGCGACGCAGTGCAAAAACGCACTCTCCGCCCCCGCTGCTCTCACCCGTCCCCACTACCACCCCCGTCCTCATCCACCCTTCCCGCAACTCCCATCGCCTCGGTAAGAATTTCCATACAGAGTGCGTTTTTGTGTGTTGGACTTGCACGCAGATAATGATTCTATTAATATTAATGCGGAGGCGAGACCGGGGGCGTTCGAGGAAGGTTGCGAGGGGCATGGGCAGATAGCGAATAGGCGCTACGGTCAACTGTAGGTCGCGTGGCCGACAGGGACGGGGGACGGGGGGAGAGTGAAATGGAGGAGGAATTTGATGTCCAAAGCGCTAGCAAGTATGTCCACTCTGAACATGGGGGAGAGCAAATTTGGGAGAAAAGAATTCACACGAACGAACATATTTTTAAAAATATTTGTTACCATAATACGAATTACAGTTAACAAATTACTAGAAATAAAAATATATACATATTAAATGATTAACATTTTTAGATCGGATTAAAAAATTTTGAATTGAAATAAACTTAAAACAAAAAAAATGCATTTTCGAAAAATATTTATTTTTGTCACCATTAGAAAGTTACATTAAACTGACTACCGATGAATACCAAATTTCATAAAACGGTGGTTTAGTGACCAATTGACCATAAATCAGGAAATGTTATCCCAGAAGTAATTGCGCTATATCCATTTAGCAGCCAGTTTTTCTGAGGAAACAGAGGAAATGAGTATTTTTCTCGTTACGTGCCAATGATTACTTAACGAGCTAAGGACTTATATTCAGATATATTAATGGAAACCTTGTCACTTGAATGTATAAACTATAAATTTCCATTTAACCTTTTTCTGTGACTGATTTGGGCTTGATCGAACTATTTCCTGAAAGTGCAGAAAGTATTTCAATGATATATAAATTCCTTGGAAAATTTCTGACTACATTTAATATACGAATATGAATTAGGTAACAAGAATAATTTATTCCAGATTAATATATTGATACTCATGAATATGAAACTAGAACAACGTATTGCACTACCACATAATTAATTTGCTATCCAAACATTTGTCAAGATAGAGACATGCAACTTTGTGAATCCCTTACCTCGCTAGTTCCTCGCTAAGTCCGAATGGTCGGAAATAAATACACCGTAGTGCAATTGAGCTTGAATCGTCTGGTTCGAAAATTATCTAGTTCGTGTATTCTGCCTCCATTAAATGTACGCACAAAACTTTTAAAAACATGTTTTGCGAGATTACGTTAGGCCCGGACACATCTTATAATTAGAAGAAGATTTTCACATTTAGATTCTTTGTAAATGAATTATCCATTGCACCTTTGTTCTGCACTACCACTGTTCACTACACGGAAAAAAAAAGTTGGATGGCTCAGCCTAATGTTAGCTGTGACACCTCACGCGTTGACTGTCTAGCGGACAGGCAGTACCATTAGCTGCCACAGCTTTAGCTGCCCTAAACAAGACCAATTTTCTATCTAACGCTGTTTTGTCTGGGAGGAAGAAAGTCACATCAACAGCTACAGCTTATGGGTTTTACGCGCAACACCTCAGCTCCGCTCCGCTCAAAAATCTGACATAGCTACTAGAACTGTTGTGAGTTCCTCGCCGCTGATCTCGTTCGTAGTTGCAGCTAAATGACACTCGACGGCGATGCCTTCTATGAATTCGGTTCGTTGACTCATGACTGAGGCGTCGCAACCTCAGCAATTGTTTTACGGAGTCAAATCAACAATGACTTTCGCAACTATGAATAGTTGTTTACTTGAACAAGATAATTCATTACAACGACTAAACGACACCATTACGACGTTGCGTAGCCCGAAATTTGAAGTCTAGACGACGAAAATTTACAGTGTTTTCTTGACGTCGAACAGCCGTACACTGATGATGATATGAATTTCTGAAAGTTAATGTTGGCGGATACCTAATTATTATTTTAAATAATTATATTTTCAATTTTATTAATCTAATAAGAATAAATTTCAAGTATATTCAAAATAATGAATCGTTTGGATACATAAAAGCTATTTTCTTGGTATTTAAAGCTATATTTTTCAAGATTTTAGAGATGATTTCTATTTTGTGTATTTTCTATCCATGGTACCAATACTATGGGTCCAACTCTTAGACAGCGTATCACAATATGAGAAAACATTATACTGCAGTAGCTTAGTGATAGAGTTCGCGCATTCAGAGGGAAAGGACCCAGAATCGAATACTGGCACTGTCGGATGCCTGAAAACGGACGTCAAAAAATACTGGCGCTGTACGCCTGTGACTAAAGAAGGTAAGACCAAGGAATTGTAAGAAAAATGAATATATTTTTTTTTGGTGGAGGCTTTAGGGCTCGTCAACATCGAGGTCATTAGAGCCCATAAAAAATGAATATCGTTACGAAAGCCGTACTGAGAAGAAACATGCATATGAGTCAGTGTCGACACACGTCAAATCTATATTACATGCTTACTGGTTGGCAACATCTTCTAATATAGGATCCCTTTTCTTGTCTTGTGGATTAGCTTCTTAAGCTGTGAGAGCTAATACTGTACGCTGTGGTTCATAAGGACGAATAATTCACATCATAGCAGACGGATGTTAGCACTGAGAGCCCATGTATTGTCTGTCCGGCTGGCAGCCAATATGCTACTCCAGCTCAGGAATTTTTTCCGTGTATGTTTCCGTTTGCAATGTCACTTTTGAAATGAAGCTATGTAGCTTTGCCACGTCACATGCGCCATCTGAAGGTTTTGTGGTGAAGCATCGACTCCCTACTGCAAACCAACAGCAGGAAATCGGAGAAAAATAGTGACAACCGTGAGCACATATTGTTGCATTACTTTTTTACTCATAAATTCGTTCTTAGTCGACCTGGTATCTAATTCCGGCTGGAGCGAAATTCATTCTTTTATCGTGGATTATATCTTCATATTCTAGTATAAAATTTTTACCTTTAGAATACAAAGGGAAACTACGACAAGAAACACTTAAGTATTTAATTCATCCATACCCATCGTTACCTAGAGTGACAAATCACAGGGACCTTTGGGGTTGCCGAGTCATCTCGAAATGGTTTAAACCGCATTCATCTAAAGAAAGAAAACATTTGAGCTATTCTACTAAATATCTTCTTTAGATAATTTATAACAAGAACGTCATACACATTCTAAATAATACGGCAGAATAGTTTATACAGCCTACCTTACATACTACTGAGTCATATTTTAAAGTACAACATACATTTGCAGCCATGTCATATGGATATGAAGTATAGGGTCTTGAGGGATCAGTGAAGATTCTCCTGCGTTGAAAAAAATTACAAGGTTATGCTAGGTTCTTTTTTTCGGGGGGGGGGCGCATTATGGTTCGCTGCTAGGTTTTGCTAGAAGTACGTTCAATACCGATATGCTGTTCGAATTCGGTAGTGTTGAAATTATAAGAAAATTACGAATGCAAGCAACAAAATTTTTCACTAGGGGTTTATTAGAGAAATTGGAATTATACACCTTTGGGTCCAATTGGAAAAATCAAATCGCTGTTGTATTCAAGTGGACTTGGAGAGATTTGAAGAAATGCAGGTCAGGACAGCGAATATTCACTTGAAAGAATAGAGGGGAAATTAATGGACAACAGACGATAACATTTAGAAGCAAACAGATGGGAAATGATGATGTTACTCTCTCTCTCTCTGACGAGGCTTCTAGATTCCAGATGGGGAAGGGAAAATTATATTGAGACTAGGTACTAGTACGCGAAGCGGTTTGGAGTGTCTTTGGGTTGAGGGCTGGAAAATAAGAAAGGGGTGGATGTCTGCACTTTCTGTGAAGAAGCTAAAAGCTGGGAGCATAATCTCTTAGCTTGGAAGATTAATATTCGATTGAAAGACATACTATAGCATATACATAGAAAAAAGTTTATTGCTAAGAGTATGTGTATAAGCAAAAAAGAACGTAATGTAAAGATTTATGTATGTGTAAAAGAACGATGTCATACAATGTCGTTTGATGAAGACATGAAGTGAACCAACAAATCAATAAATAACTTGCGGTGCAACTGAAAGATTACGGAGAAAGTGATGGGGCATGGCGATATATGATGGTTTATTTAGAGATTCGATTCTAGGACTACGAATCTTTCCCGATAAAAGAGTTGAGTTTCAGGATGTGGCGAACTTTTTATCACGGGAGAGGGAAATGGGAAGAAATCTTTACAAGAAAGAATAGGGAAACTTATAACGGTAGGGGGGATATGAAAACTAAATACCATAGTGAAGCATTTGATACATTTTATGCTATTCTTTGTTCTACAGGGGCAGGCGATGGGCATACCCACGATACTCCTGCAACAAACCTGGAGCTGCACCAACAATACGTCGAAAAAGACTCTCTATATCTTACATTTTAGAATACATTTTAAATTATAAAGTAAAGATAGATAGCTAGTTAGATAATTAAGATGTAAAGGTACCGGGGACGCACCTTTCTGTATCTTTTTCCGGGACAGAGTCTTCCCAGGGAAATCTAGAGGGAAGGAGAGAATCATTCTTAACTCTCCCTCTCTCTAACCTGGCAAATTGCGGGGAACGTCCATATAGAGGGGTTGTCGGGCAGTGCGCGGCCGTGCTGGCCGGTCTCGGGTCCTGCCCGCTAGCTGAGGTAGATCGGGCGGGCAGAGCTGTTGTTCCGCGGTCCCGGAGGTATATGTATTAGGACTCTTAGGGAATCTAGGCTACTTTGTGTCGTAAGGACTCTTACCAATATTATTCTCAAATATACTGTAGGTGATGTATATATTTTATCTTATTAAATACTTTTTTCTTCTTGAACTTCAACTTATTAACTTCAGAAGAGATTTTCCACTCTTACTTCGCAAATTCTGCTATTATATGTATAATTAAAACGAAATCGTTTTTAATTAATTTATCCTTAAGTAAATTAATTCATTGTTCTCCACGGGGTCATACGAAGTTTGTTAATGGTTTTTGACAATAAATGTATTGTTATAATATTAATAATTTAAAAATAAAATTATGTAGTAAAATGTACAATGGATATAAGTAGCGTGGTACATTCTAATATACTTATCTTAGCTTTCTAAATTACTCTCAATATTACTATCTCCTGATTAATATTAACACGAAAAGAGAAAATAAAGAAAAATAATCTGATTTTTTTCACTACTTTTCACTTACCAGCAGGCTTAGCTTCATATGTCTAGGAATCAAACTTACCTGAAACAAACAAAAAATTACGTCATGTAAATAATTTTTAAAATAATTGTTAAATCTGAACGAACATTATACTGTCTCATTATTGGCAATAAATAACAAAATTGACCGTTATTTCTATACCTTTCATTAAATCTTTTTAACAATTATCTTAAGTTATTAATAAAAGTTATTCCAAAGGCTTATCACAAAAATATGAAATTTATTAAATAATAAATACAATTTCTGAGAGATGCTTTAAAATTATTTAATTTATTTATGACTTGAAACTTTTTATCTTAAAATCATGAACTAAGTAATAAAGATATAGATAAATATCAACCATGAAAGTGCTAAAATATCAAGTCAGGAGAATTTGTGCCCTCACGGTGAAAGGACATCAAACAAAATGCTGCTTCAATGCGGTATCTCCATTTTAACGCTGTGTCGTTTAGATGCAAACGGGAATTTGTTTCACTAAAGCTGGTTTATATGGGCGCGTACAGATTCCGAAACTTTTACCTGATAAGATAGCTGCCAATGTTGGAAAACCACTTCTAGCAGCACACCTTTGCTTTTTATTTCAAGTAAAGAAAACGAATAACTCACATAACAATGTATAATTACTCATAGTCTTACTCATAATATAAACTAATCATGTTAAATGAAAATGGGATATGCGATCGGTGATCGAACCCATGACCTCCAGACTTATGCTTATGCCATTCCAGACTCCGGACTTACGCAGACTGCCCTGCCATTCTCATTGTATTTGGGTTAACAGCTGGACCTCAGGAGTCATCTCTTTTGAGATACTATCCTAGTTTCCTCGCGACTCCCTAAGGATGTACTTAATTTTGATTTGATTTTTTCTTAATCTGGAGTTCACAACATGCACAAATCTCTTAAATTGCGGGTTACGTCATCAGGTAACAGATTAATTATGTTACGTGGAATGGGATATTACCATAAGAGATATTTCTTATGTTTAATTTTGATTAGTTACTGTTTTTGAATTCGAATAACCAAATGTGTACGTGACTTAGTTTACAAGATCTACAATCCTTATGAATATACTTGTGTTTGCGTCCAGCACCTTATTTATCAAACGGACAGTAATAAACAAAAATTTTAATGAACCCAAAGACAAAGATTTAAAGAAGTGTTACTGATATGAATGTTATAAATAGTTACACCACACAACATTGTTCGATTCACAAAAATTATGTTGAATCTTCCTATAGAATTAAATATTTTATTTAAACAGAAAAACATTGATTTAAAGTTAGATGGGCGTTATTTGTCTAGAGTACTTTAGATTGTATGCCTTGGTGCAATCCCTGACCAAACAATACATCTTCCGTTGGGCAGTGGAATCCTTTAAGAAACAACTTAATTGTTCTGCGACATATCGTAGACATGGAGTGAGATTATTACTCGCCATCAGCGGAGGTTTTAACGCGCGGAATTATTCCCCGTCATGAAACGTTGCTAATGAGACCGCGCGCCGAAGCGCAGTTCAACCAGCCGCCACGGCGATGCGTTGAGGTGCAAATTACGACACAGGCGCCATCAACAAGAGAATGATTGCGCGATGTAATCATAATTATGCATTATGCTACAGACTGCAGAGATGATGATGGTATTTAATATGGAATGCGTGGCTGCGTAGAATGATCTGAAAATTCATCTGTTCGTCGGGAGCAATCATATACTTAAATATTCGACTTTTCAATGTAATTATTCATCATACAATTAAAAAGAATATTAAGTACGGGAGTAAGGAATGAGTGTAGGAATACCATTTGTATACGACTTTGTGAATCTTAAATATCTATAATTTAAATTATTGTACAGTAATAACTGATTTATTTTATTATAGAAAAGGATAAATAGTACAGTGTCAAAAAATAGTACAGACTGCGTATGACCACAAGGAGGACAATAAACTAATTTACTCTCCGGAAGCAAGCAAGGGACCATCCCATCAATTCCGATCAAGGGCTCTAAGGCAGAGGCGGATTCAAAAATTTCAGCAAAAGTTCCTAGATAAGATAAAAAGTTAGCTGCGAGTTATAATACATATATAATGTCAATATGTTTGTAATTTGACGCAAATATGTTTGTAAATTTACATGTACAAGTTATTATCGAACTATAGATTATTCTGAGTATAGTGTTTAAAAATCATAAGAGTTGAAGGAAAAAACCCACTAAATTCACGATTTATTGTTACAATAAACACGCCCCTAGACAAAGCCTAGAGAACCTGTGTAAGAAATCCGTCTCTACCCGAAGGAAAAACGGAGAAAAACCCGGGCCAGGATGGGGCTACAGAATTAATGTACACAACCGTGCCAAAGTTGAGTACACATAAAACTAAATTAATATGAGCCATACGGCAACACAACCATGCAAGAAAATAGTTTTTGAAATTGTTATAAGTTATTTAAAAAGTGCTACAGCAATGGCGTGATAAAGTACAAGACGAATTTAACTTTTATTAAAATCAATAAATTCTTTTACAGTGTAGAAGCACTGGTGCAGGAGGTAGTTTTTAACCGCGGATTTGAAGATATTCAATTTCATAATGTCTTTTATATTCTTGGGCAGGGAATTATATAGAACGATTCCCGAATGATAAGGTCCTTTTTGGCAAAGAGTGGTTGACACTCTAGGGCGATGAATATTACTACTATTGCGTGTATAGTGTTCGTGAACGAGACTGTTTCGTATAAAGAAAGGGTGGCACTTCAGTAATTCGGACTTAACAAACACGACTGTTTCATAAATATAAATGCAGGGAAGTGTTAATATATTTAATTCCTTGAATAAAGGTTTACAAGAGTTTCGGGGGTGAGATTTACAAATTATCCGAACTATCCTCTTCTGAATTCTGAAAGTTTGAATACTCTGACCGGAATTACCCCAGAAGGTAATGCCGTAACGTAAATGGGAGTAAACGTTTGCAAAATATACGCAACGGGAAATACGTGGACTAACTGCGTTAACTAAGATTCGGAATGCGTAACACAATTTGCTTAATTGGGAATTAAGATTGTCAATGTGACAATTCCATTTGAGGTTGTCTTGAATATGGAGACCTAAGAATTTTGTATTTGTAACAGTTTTTAATTGTGTTCCGTTTAAAGAAAGAGAAACCTGGGGTAAAGATTTTGTGATACTATTGTGAAATGACATAGACACTGTTTTGTCAGTGTTTACAATGAGACGATTTGCATGGAACCAAGTCGAAAGGTTAGACAAAACTTTTTGAGCATTGGCGTGTTTACATAGTAAATTAGTGTCATCAGCAAAAAGAACCATTTTGCAATCTGATGTGGATGATGACATGTCGTTCACATACAATAAAAAGAGTATAGGGCCGAGAATTGATCCTTGGGGTACTCCGCAAGTAAGTGGCTTTGTTTCTGAAAGACAACGCTCAAGTATTTTATTTTTAGTATAGGATATTTCTACTTGTTGATATCTATCTTTTAAATAAGAAGTTAGCCATTGATGTGGAAGTCCACGAATGCCTAAAGAATGCAATTTGGAAAGGAGAATTCCGTGATCGATGACATCCAATGCTTTGGATAAGTCATGAAAAACGCCCTGAGGATTTTCTCCTCGGTTTAGAGATGTGATAACATCGTTTAAGAAGGAAAATATGTTGCTTGTAGTGGAAAAGGATTTCCTAAAATTGTGTTGATCGTCAGAGAGAATGTTATATTTCGATAAAAAGTCTAGAAGACGCTTGTAGAACAATTTTTCTAGGATTTTTGAGAAAGTGAGTTGTAGAGATATTGGTCGGTAATTTCCAATATTAAGTTTGTTTCCTTTCTTGTGTAAAAGTTTCACTTTAGCTGTCTTAAATATGTGAGGAAACACCCCTTCCGATAAAGAACTATTAAAAATATTTATGAGTGGATTTAATATAGCATGGGACGAAAATTTAACAATAAACTCAGGTATATTATCTACGCCTGTTGAAATTTTTTTAATGAGCTGCTGATTCTCATGACTTCACTGGCGTTAGTTTCGGAAGTGAACATAGAATTGGGTACGTGGGTGGATATAATTGTAGAACATTGATTTGGATATATTGAGTTCGTTATTTGACCAACTTCTGAGAAGTGAGAATTAAAAAAATTTTCGATGTCCTGAGGATTTGTTACGATTTTGCCATCGTTTAGTAAAGAAATATTTTCTTCGCGATTTTCAGAAGTTGGCGTGTAATTGTTAACAATATTTCGCATGGCTTACATTCGGTTGTTCAATTTTAGTATATGCCTGTCGTTTTCCATTACTTTAGCTGCATAGACTACTTTTCGAAGAATAGTCTTATATTTACGAAAATAATTATGGAATTCGGGTGGTTGGTTATAGCGTTTTGAAAGATAATATAAACTGCGTTTGTTTTTTGAAGAAATCCTTATCCCTTGGGTAATCCATTTATTGTATTTCTTTGTGTTAATTAACTTGCGTTTTATGGGAAAACTAGAGTTGTAATGTTTTAGGAATATTGAGATAAATACATTGAATTTGTCGTCGGTGTTTTGGCAATTGTAAACATCTTTCCATGTTTCTTCACGCAAATAATTTATAAATATGGATTTATTTATGTCATTAAACTCTCTTGTAAATTTGTAAAGGATTTTAAGTGGTTAATACTTAATGTATTCTAAGAAACATAAGACTATAGATTTTATTATGAGTCATTTTTACTTATGTTTAACCTTTTTTTATGTTAAATGCTGAAATGTTATTTATAGACTTAATGACACCTTTTCTCGTATCTAGTCAACTCGAAGCGTCCTCAATCTGAACATAACCAAACTAGCGTCTTCCGTTGGAGTTAAGCTCTGCACTACTACTGTAAGATCTGGATTAAGATCAAGCTCTGGATTCGGTACTCCCCTTCTAAAACAGTAAATGCCATTTTTTATGTTCAGCATATTCCTGAAAAACATACAAATATTTACTAGATATTAACCTACCCATCGTAGAAAAAAGATTTAAACCTCTCATTTTACTTGTGAAAGCTCTTCATTTTTTTTGGTCATCACATGATTGGAAAACAAAGAAAACGCTCGGGTGAGTAGTTATAAAATGAAAAATTAGCATTTAAAGGGAGTTTCTATTTAATTTTCTTTAGAAACCCAAAAGTTTGTTTTTAAAATCTAAATTTTTTCAAATAAAAAACATTCAAAAAACCTTCACTACAAACATGATGTTTCTGTCGTTTTAAATTAAAAAAACCGAAACGAAACAACTTTCGATCTATTTTCTCCATTAGATGTGAAGTATTTCATCATTTATAATTATTAAATTTCATTAAAATGATAAGTGAATTGTTTTTTTTTTGAAGTTAAAATAAATACTAGTAAATTATATTAGATCAATGTAAGTAACTTGAGTGACTTTTAACTCATTTTATTCTAATACTATCTTAAGAACAAAGTGCTACCAATGGTAATGTCCGAAGAGTGAATGTGATGTGAAGAAAAAAGTCATGCACCACAACAAAAATCGATCCCAGTGGCACCCCCAGTGGAACGAGCGAGCGACCAGCCGTGTCCCTCCGCTCCCAATCGCAGACAGCTGACAGTCCTCTTGACGTGTCTCGGCAAACGTCCATTGTCCAACCGCTGCCTGACGTCGGCGCCCACGTTTTACTGCGATTTCACTGCCCTGCGCTGTCTCATGGCAATTGCACGGGGCTACAACGCCTACCCATCGGCCTGCCTCCATCCCACTAACTTTCGTACCCAAACACTGAACCCACCCTAACGCCGTTCTTACATTATTCTCTTGAACACTTTTCAGCATTCTAGGGGCTTTTGGGAATGGAAGCATCGTGTTTGCAATTTGACATTTTTTTTCACATACCTTTTATCTCTACAAACAACGCGAACAATAAAACACAGATTCAATATTTAATCAAACAAAAAGACCCATATGGAATATAAGACGTGTTTATTATTCACGAATATTCATTGTACTGCGAACATATAAGTACATCACTAACATGCGCATAGGGTTTTTCTTAACTTTTTGTTGACTTGTAGATATGACATGATTTTCATATTCATCCGGACTATTGTTAGAAATAAATTTTTTCATGATTTTAAGAGACTAGTAATCTGTACTGTCAAATCTGCTTTATGCCGCTTCGAATTTCATATCCTACAAGTTAATAGTTTTACTAACTTGTACTAGGACTACACTGAAACAGAATGAGTTAAAGTCTTGCTTACTTAACATTTTTCTCGAGTAATATAAATTAAAAAACCTCCCATAAAGATTTTTTTAAGCAAAAAGTATTTTGAACACGTATCATAAAAATCATGAATGATTCTTATATTTTCCCAGTATTGCTGAGTTGTGGAGCGTGTGTTCAAATCCTGTTCAGTTGAATTTCATATGAGGTTTATATGAATTATATGAGGTTTATGACTGGATTTTCCTACCCCTACTCCATACATGTCGGTTGGGAACCATAAGTTCCCCACATCTTCGCAGTTCCCTCACTCAAGTTACGGTTATAAGGAAAGGTAGGCCTTGTGTTCTGAACCTTATCATAAGACAATAAATAAACGAACAAATAAATAAAGTGTAAAATGTATATCAATTAATGTAGAAGTCGCCTAAAAGAGAAACGGATTTTTCATATGAATGATTAAATTTTGAAGTCATTTCTGAGTAAAATTGAAGATAGCCTACTTTAAGAGAGTGTTCACACAAAAACAAAATATTTGCCAAAACAGCGTATATCGACACAGCGCCCGCTCTGGTTAATCTGGAGCAGGTTTTTAACAAGAATGAATGCAAAGAAGATCACTTCAATAAAAAATAGACACCTATTGTTGAAGAAGAATTAATCTCATTGGAGCTTATAAAAAATAAGATTTCATTGTCGTGAAGAAATTCAATTGCCTCGCCAATAATATATTCAATCAAGAAATAATTCACACTATTTATAATGTGAATGTTAAATAAATGTTTCAATATGAAAAAATGAGCATAAACAAATTTTATACGATACTATACGTATTTTTTATCCTTCGTCTCCTACTCGTACAAAGGCAGCCCTAAAAATGTACAATAAAAAATGAAACAGATGAATATCATATTATTCGACGGTCAAGGTCGAGCTACTGCCGCGCTCTCTGACGCGGGAATTCAGAGATATTTCCTTCGAAGCCTATTAATCTTTAGCCGGTCACTGGTGCGCCCTGGTGGCGTAAGTTTGGACTACCCTTTTTGCGAGGGAGTACACATCTGTTATATTTGACTGTTGCCGGCCGCTGGACAACAGCCTACTAAAGAACAATTTAATATATCTTCAAGGCGGGAACGTCAATTCTGACGAACTGCACAAGCGCGCGTCGCACCTGCACGCAAGAGGTGCTGGTTCAGTCCAGGTGTAACTGTTATCTGTTACCTGCAAGATCATTTTGAAACAGAGAGTATAAAATTTATTGTAGACCACATTCTAAACCTAACAAAGTACTTTCACACTTTTTTGTTTATAAGTGTGTGAGATACTAGCTGAGTACCCGAAGTTACCTGGTCATGTCTTTAAATAAGCAAATATGTATTTACCATACATTTTACGACGAATAATTTAAACAGAAAGATATCAGAATCAATTTTCTTCAGAATCGATTACTTTAAAATATGGATGATCGAAACTGAACGAATTGTTCTTTTATCAATTCTTTTTCTTCGTATCATCTTTTCCTGTACTTAAACATTCAACAACTACTTTCAAAACAACCTGTTTTCATCGTAATTTCTTACGTGCCTCTAATACTTACCGTAACTTGCATGAAATCGTAAGACTTATTCGAAACTTGAGATTCATTCAATAAGAACTTTTTCATTTTGATGCCACAGACAACGTTGAATTCTTATTTATTAGAATAGATACAAATATCTTTGTCGTGAGAAGCAGTAAAATGAAAATTCCGACTTCAAATTAAACATTTTCATTGGGACATAAGTTTGACGTACAAAATAATTTGTCATTGTTTTCACCCTAATGCATATTCATCGATTCTTTCGACAAGCTCATGTTTGAGTTCTTTACGAGGTATTATATACGATTCATTAAAGTATGTAAATTCATTTCGGAATATTTATTTATGTTCAATCTATATTCGTTGTTTGACATACTTCTGCAACGAAGATTCCTCGATCGAAGTAAAAGTATGTGGTACGAGAATTGAATTCACTGCCTTTTCTGTGCTTACATCTTACAATCCCCACAAACACATCCTCCGTGCCTCGTTTACACAAACAATAACACTTCCCCTCTCGTATCCTATCTCTCCGCCCATACAATAGAGCTCCGAAGCATGAACGGCAGCGCTGCGAGCGGCCACGCATCGAACCACGCCGCCTGAAATATCGCAACGTATATCTCCATTAGGCGCGCACCGAGGCGGCGGAAGTGAGACTTGTTCGGAGCAATTTCGGTTAATTACGCGCACTACAGCCCCATGCGTCGCGCGAGTGGTCGTCACAGATCGTCTCATCCCACTCCCCCAACGCACACACACACACTCTCTCCAACCACAACACGCGACGCGATCCTGACACCGCGCGTCGGTTGACGGCGATTGTAGGCGTACGATTGTGTCTCCAAGCGACGCCGGTCATGTCGCTGCCGTCGTGCATGGCCTCCTAAATCGCTAAGCTTCTATGCTGTTCGTCGAAGTGCCGAACGATAGCCATAATGGGTTTTTATCGTATACTGATTCATTGAGTCTTTCGACTAGCTCACAGCTATAAACACAGCGCACCTGTGGTAAAACCTTTTTATATCTTCGACTTAAATATACCAAGAGAGAAAACATTATTAATAATTAGAATAATTTTTGTGTTTAGGCATAGCCACCTAACATTTCCAAGCCGTGCAGTATGTACTCAGTCTCACTGCAGCGGTCCGGAATTAGAATTCATTCGTCTAGTTGACCCTTGTACAACTGTAAGTGGTCCGCATAGGACCGCCAGTTCAGTTGTTCCCTGTGTTGCAAAGTTACACAGCAAGACTTGAAAATAATAGTCGTCTATGGTTTGGGCGTTAACACTCCTTATCTAGTGGGGGCAATACGGAACCCAAGGCAAATTTCTCACTGACTCACTTGGTCACACCGACATCTTCGAATTTGGCGCATGAATAAAGATGAATTAGAAAACCATACAAAACATTCTTATGACGAATCAAATGGAATTTCGGGTTCGATAATTTTTCTTCGATGATGAGAGAAAACATATCTGGTGAGAGGAACAAAAAAAAAGTACCTCATAATACCTTCACATTTTGAATGGATGTTAATTGATGTATAATTCAATTTCATTTATAGCTCAGACACCGAAGAATCCAACATACAATGTGGAATAATGACAATGGAATAAAAATTCCGAAACACACAATGATTTGGTACATCGAGCTAACGTATCACTCCATAGTACAACGAGCAACATGTGATGTTATGATCCAGTAGTCGCGTCCCATCACCTACGTCTACGCGAATCGTCATAACGATTCGATTGTTTCCTCCTTCCACTTTCGATCCATTCCAAATATCAAATACACTATTCATCAGGCTGACCGTTAAAAAACGAAAGTTCAATTTCGGTAATGCCTCCCCCCCCCCAATCGGATTAAAATAAACAAAAAGGGACTGCGCAAAATTCCAACCAATTTCGAGAATAATAAGTCGTGCTACTGAGGGGTTAACATGGGAAAGTTTACTTTTTTATACCTTTGATTGTAACATTCTTATTCAGCAATATTTTGACTTGAAACTGTGCACCCTACATGTCTCGGGATCGCTAAACACGAATCCGGTGTTACAAAATAGTTTTGATTTTTTATTTCAATCAAAAAACCTCAGTTTTAACCCAGTTACTGTTATAATGACAGATATAATAATTATAACTAATTTTTAACATAGGATTCGTATTTATCGACCCCAAGTTCATCGACGTGTAAGTCAAATGCAACTCTTTCGATACATTCATTGGCTGGCAACTTCCGATAGTGTGAAACAAATTTACAGCAGAGCTGGAAGGACTGCTCAGCAATGAAACAAGGCCTTCACCCATATCACGACTCGTGAAGGGCAGTAGGCTGCTATTTCCATGGAGATTGCATTCGCGCATGATTAGCAAACAGTTGCCGGTCGGCTGCCGCATACGATTCATCCAACGCTTGTCACGTGTTTCTCATGAACCAGAATGCTTTACAGAAGACAACGAAGCTGCGTCGAAATTTGGCCTCTAAAACTTGATTTAGTCATTTCAGTATTGCGCCTTTTCTCTGTTACACGGCACCTTAAAATATACATTTATATATGGTAAAGACACTTGAGACATATTTTCGATTTAAATTTATTTTTGAAAATAATCATTTCGATGGGAACATTGTTATATTTTACCGTCGACTTGCTAGCAAAATATCTTGTTTAAAATTTAATATTCAATAAAAAATAAATTCATCATTTTACAGACTATTGATTCAACAAAGTTTAAAATGATGAATTTGTGTTTTATTGAATAAAATATTCAAACGAACTATTCTTTATAAATTGTAATACGTTTTTCATCATTTTCAAATTTCGTACGAACCTGAACATGAGACCGAAAGTACAATGAACTGAATGTCATCATAATGGCAAATGAACATTCACTGAACAAAACGCCGAATAAAGTTTTACGCCGAACGACAGACATATTCTATAATTGTTTGTAATGTAAAGCGTAAAAACCTTTCCTTCAGTAGTTGTCGACTAAAATTTTGTGACGATTCTTCGTTCCGATTGATATGCGGTTCAGTGTGCTGTTCGTCGTTAGAGGTAATACTCAAGTCTGTACGAAGCCTTATGAATAAACTACTGCATCACAAAGCTGTACACTCCTTAAAGTGCAAGGGACTCCTTAGACGTATCGTGGACAGTTGACAACAAACTGAAATAACTGTAAATGAAAATAACGTGTAAAATGGCTCCAGGATTTACGAGATAAAATGAGTTGGTAACATTAGTTTCCCGGTAAGTGATTCTCAAAAGTGCAGTGAGGATCTACACAGGAGTGATTTAAAAATATAAGTTATAAATTCCAAGCACATTAAACGAGAAACACGGGCGGAAACAGTTTTTAAAGGACATGTAAACATATGGTAGATGTGAAATTATTC
Organism: Laupala kohalensis; assembly: GCA_002313205.1. NCBI lineage: Eukaryota > Metazoa > Arthropoda > Insecta > Orthoptera > Trigonidiidae > Laupala > Laupala kohalensis. Next base: position 953,830 of record NNCF01126018.1, on the reverse strand, counting down.
AATATAAATGCTCATTATAAGGTAATGTGACAGAGGACAGCGTCCAAAATGCGTCAGTGGATATGTAGAAGTATCTAGTATGAAGTAATAGCAAAAAGAAGAAGACAGCAAGCTTCAGTAAGATATAATTAATATGATAAATAGAAAATACGTAAATTCGAAGCACGACCATAAGTGTTGTTTACGTGATGCCTTGGAATACTATATATTTGGATTGGCACTACTGATGGTTTATGACTAATGATTTGGAAATAATTTAGGGGAAACCGGCTTAGATGGCAAAACGTCATGTGACGACTTAGGAAGAGGCGGACTACTGTAGTCTGAGTGTGCATAGCGTTTCTACATACAGCAACACCAAAAGTCATAAAATAGAATTGATTGAGGAGTACACCAAAAGACTAGTCGGTTAGTGCATAAGGGCGTCTAGCAACGCGGCTAGGAGTTGACACATATAATTGAGGAATAGAACAGTACTCCTTATACATTCGCAAGGGAAATACACAAGGTAACAGAAATGGTGCAACAACAGGAGGAAGACGTACAAACAAATCGAAGTTGCGGTGATACAGAGATCCATGTAAAGTATTTTGTGAAGGTAAGATGACGAAAAAAGAGAAAAACTGGCATACCAGATCAAGGAGGCAGAATCAAATATAATAGATATGGCGATACTACAAAAGATGGTTAACAAAATGGAGAAGTTACTCAAGGCTGAAGCGTTCACAAGGATGTTGAAAAGTGTACAGGGGTTGTTAACGAATGAGATGTGTGAGTGATGCAGGGGAAGGGAGGAGGAGAATGCACTGTGGGACTAACAGAGGTGGTAGAAAAGCAGATGCAGAAGATTCGAGAAGACATTATAGACAATTTCGGAAACCTGATGGAGCGTGACACGTATTCGAATGTGGTACGAGATGGACGCGAGGAAGCGCAGCCAAAGACACTACTATTGCGTAATAAGAAGGGAGGAAGTAATCAGACCAAATTGTTGGAAATCTTGAAGAGAGAGAAAAGAAATTAAGATCAATCAAACGTGGGGAACAAAAACAGAGGAGTTGTTTGTAATAGTCCCAGACGCGGAAGTGAAGCGGAAACTCGAACAAGTATTGCAGGATAAGGAGGAGGTTGGGCAAAAGAGATGTTGGGAAGCGGGGGCCGAGGCTAAGAATATTAGGAGTAACGGTGCAAACAGAGAAGAAAGAGTTCCTAAAAGCACTGATAGAAACAATCTTTGAGGAGGAATAGTGGGCAAGGTACGGCGGGAAACACGACTGCTATATAAACAGAAAACAAAAAAAAATGTGAAGGTGGAAAATTGGGTTCTAGAGACAAGTGGGCGGATAGCAACACAGTTGATACAGGAAGGACGGGTATATGAGGAATTAATGAGCTACAGAATTATGGCAGATGAGGAACCAACGTGGTTCTACAGATGCCAAAAATACCGACATGTCACTTTGGTATGTAGGAACAGGGAGGATACATGCGGATACTGCGGCCAGGATGGACATAACTATATAACGTGTACGTGAAGTAGTATTAGTTGCAAAAGAAGAGGGGTGAACCATGATCATAGTGTGCAGAGTTGGCAGTGTAATGAGTAGAAGACAACAAAAAGAATAATACAGGTGAATACACAATATGAATAAATTAATAAATCAAAATGTATATAGAGGAGGGATATAGCTTCAATGGAAATGAGTGATTACATGCGAAATATAAATTATGACGTAGGGTTTTTCAAGAAATTTATCATGTACGGGGGAAATTGCAGCATATGCCACTAATATGGAGGACAATACACGTAGAAGAACCATGGAGTGCTATATAGGTATCAGGGAAAGGGGAAATTTTAGTATACAACCAATATACAAGCAGTGAATGTCAGGCAATGTTATATGAACAAGCAAGCATCCAAGTGTTAATAATCAATTACTACAGCCGATATGTCAAAAATATAGAACATGATTTGCAGAAAATAACAATTATACTGCGGGAGAATGCAGAAAAGGATATTTTGGTTTGCATGGATTCTAATGCGACAACTCAAATGCTTGGCGATAAATTCACGGCAAGTCGTGGACGGCTGTTGGAAAATTTCATCATACAAAATAATTAGATAGTCCAAAATGAGTATGGTCAAATGACGTATAAGCGAGAAAGAAGGGTCATTAATAGATATGACAATGCGGAATAAGTGGAAGACAGCATAAAAAAATCATGGATAGTGACCATAAAGCGGTAGAAGTATGTATAGAACCAGTGTCACACGACAGGAGTCAGAAGTAAGGATTAATAACAACAAACATAGATTGGAAGAAACTAGGGAAACGAAAAACAGACATAAAGAGTGAATTGGAAAGCAAACAACGACATGCGGGAAGTATAGATTAACAGGTAGACACTACAGTTAACCTTTTTAAAGCATAGTGCAGAATGTATTAAACAGCGAGTGTCTGAAAAAATGCCAGTTAAATGGTGAACACCAGAGTTAAGAATAATGAAGAAAGCAGTAAACAAAACACGACATGCATTGCTAAAGAAAAGACGTAGGGGTGAAAAGCTGGAAACAGCTGTGCAGCAATACAAGGAAGAACAGCGAAAATATAAGATAAGAATAGAGCAGGAGAAGGGAATACCATATTTGATAAGAGGGGAGAAAATAAGACGAAAAGAGATATGGTATACCCTCTTACAGGAGGGTATCTACACAACATTACGGTGTGAAATAGGGAGATATACGGTAGATGAACTTTTTCCCAAAAATGTAGAACGTACCTGGCCATATGACGTTATACAACTACGGGATGCAGAGAAAATGGCAAAAAAGGAAATAATGGAAGTGATAGACACCCTAGTTATGATAATATGACATATGAATTGGTTAAGGAGACACAAGATGTAATATTAGATACACTACACAAACTGTACAACACATGTTTCGAACATTCATATTTCCCAATAGCATGGAACCAATATGGATTTGTTCCAGGTTATGGAACATGTGATGTTTTACAAGCACTTATGCGTCACATTGCACAGAGAGAGGAAAAGTATTGTGCCTGCGTTTTCATAGATATTGAGAGTGCGTTCGATTATGCACCATGGGAAAGAATAATTCAAACACTACAGAACAAGCAGGCGCCATGATACTTGATTAATATGATCAATGCATATTTCACAGACGAAACATATTTCACCGACAGAAACATATTCCATTGGAAGACCAAGGGATACGATTCGTTGCCTACGCAGATGATTTAGCATAATTGATTGAAGGACCTTCACGAGCGATATTACAGAATAGGACACAGGAGGCAATAGATTATTGTGTGAAAATATGCGAGGATCATGCATGAACATTATCAGAAAGTAAGACAAAAATTTTATGGTTTGGCAAAATTCAGAAAACAATTAGAGACTACAAAATTATAATAAATGAGAAAAACATCCAAATAGCTAGGAGCATGCGCTATTTAGGTGTCATCATAGATGATAGGATGACATTTGACCAGCATTTGGCATATATGGGAAGTGGAATATAGATTATCCTTTACAGTATGATGTGGGTGGGCGTAGTGAAATAAAACATATCAAGGAAGGATCTTGTATGTACAAAGCTGCACTAAGACCAATTATGGCATATGGAAATATATTATGTGCAGAAAGACTTGTAAAACAATACTTTGAAACTAAATTAACACAAATACAGAGGCAATGTTTGGTGCTAATATCAGGGGCATATAAGACAGTGTCAACAGCTGTATTACAAGTAACACTTGGAATACCGCCCTATGATGTGTATGTGCAGAAGCTCTAATATAGATATACCTTACAACGTGACGGGACAATCCAAATTAACGGAAAAGAATATACTAGTGCAGACAAAACCTGATAACGAAAACGTTAATATCTGGATGGAAGATAAAGTGGAATACAAGTTCAAAGGGAAGAATAACATATAAGTATATTCCTAAGGTAACTTATGCAATTGCAAATAAGAACTGGTTAACACTTACACCATATGTGTTTCAATTTCTAACAGGACATGGAAATTTTAAATTATATTTGAAGAAAATTAAAAGAGTGAATCAATAACGCTGTAACTGTGGCGAACAAGTGGAAACGATCGACCACGTATTGTGACTTTTCTAAATTACTACCGAAAATATGATATACTTAACTTAAAGAACAAAGCAGACTTATCACGGTCAAAATGTGAATTGTATGAAGAGTATGTGAGAAAAATAATGACGCTAAAACATGCACTAGATAGATAGGTAAGCGCTCGCCTCTCCGAAGGCAGGAATGGGTAACGTCGCGATGGTGCCAAAGATGAGCAGAACAAGCTAAAACTAGACAGAGATTACAAGAGAAAGATATAGATCCTTGTATTGCACTTGCGATAAAGACGAGGGCAGCAAACGCTCCGCTACAAGAAATGAAATAAAAACCTTTACTTCAATAACAAGGTCAATAATGATTTACATCCTTCTCTCAAATCATTTCAAATTGTCTTGGGAGGTTTTCACAATAAGATGCCGTTAGACAGCTGACTTTTTTTCGGGGGAAGAAGAGAAGATTAAAATTAACAATATCTGATAAGTTTAAAGTTTTGTTTACAAAATGTCTCAGGTACAAAAATTCAATAAAAACTTAAGATTTATCTATTCAAACACTCTTATCTTAATATCGTATCACTTATAGGATTAATCAATCAAAATATAACTCATGAACGAAGTGTGATTTCGATATGGGTAATCGGCCTATTAAATATTATAAAGTATTAAAAAATGTACATGTAATCGCCAAAGTTGACAAGATCCTTATTTATAGTGTCTCGTTTTACATCTTGTTCTTGGTACACTTAACGAATATCTAAATCCAATGAATACTCCCTTTTTATCGCTTTTTCATACACTTAATGACCTTATTTTCCTACGTAGTACTCAGTTTTTGACAATCTGTGTGACTCGTCGAATGTGAGTTTGAGTAAATTTAAATCATACATTGAGTTTCGATGGTAAGATAATTCATAGAATTATTGTTTTTATGTCGAGAGGAGATAAGAAATTCTTTTACAAAAATGCGTAAATGAGTTCACACAACCTATCATTGTTTAGTTCTATATTTGTATCTCGCTGAATAATGAAGATTATTGGTTGTTTCACACTCAACCTTCACACCAACCAAAAAGAGAAAAGAGAAGATTTTTCATAGATTGTTTTGTCATATTGTGATAGTATTAAGTCGTATTCCGTCTCGGATACATTGCAGCGTTAAATGAAATTTATTTCGTTTGATTGTTAAAAATAATAGTTCGAATTATTTATATCACATTACCGCAGAACGGTCTAGAATGACATTAAAGAGAAGGCATCGATGAAGTCGTGAGAGACAATTCACATTTTTATTTATTCACAAATAAAAAAACATGATTGACGCATCAGAGTGAAAATGTTAATTGTTCAGAAAAACTGAGTTTTTACGACATCTTTAAATTTTGACGATACATTCGGAAATACTGAATTTCTGTACTGAGTCTATTGATATAAAGAGAATTGGGAAAATAATAGTAACTTTGCTAACATGGTTATAAAGCATAACGAAGAAGCAGGAAATTAAAAGACTGAAACCCTACTGATAAAAGTTAAATGTTTGGTCGATTTAAAGATAGTCGTCACGATTCACTTTAAAATTCATCACTAGCAATTAAAACAACTCTTAATCACCGCGGTTCTAAACGCGAAGTATTCATTACACCAGTAAACATGCCTTCAAGACATGAAGTTCTCGTCTCCGATAGGTCTCTTAAGTTTAAGATGATATGATATTGTATATTAGACAACGCTGTAGGCCTTGATGTTGACAACAGATGCCTTCGGCGTTGCGTGGCTGTTTCAGCTACAATGCAGGAAATTGAATTCTCTGCTAGATACATTACTGGCTGCGAGAAAACTTGGTGGCAGATTCATTATCACGAAAGTGCATTAGTTCATCTGTTGGCGTGTTCGCTCTGTTGCTGTGACATCTAGACTTCGCCATGCATTCCTATTCCTCTTAACTCCCCCTGTCTTTAGTGTTCTATTGTTTATTCCCTGTTTAGTCCATACTCATGATACGGAATTAATGCTCCTCAATAGAATTTAATTTCATATTCTATTCTCTGCTGACATATCAATATAAATCATAGCTGATATCCTATGTCCAACTTTTGGAAATATGACAGTGAAAGATTAATTTCAATACATTCAGTAATTTCTTATTGATGCGTGTACAAACTGTTTTTGTAAAAGTTGGTGACTGAAATAATTTTTATGGTAAAAGCAATGAGAAAGAAGGGATTAAGGATTCTAATGTAAGCACGAAGGAAAACCGTGGGAATGTTAAATACAGATGAAAATAAACTAATATGAATAATAGAAAACAATAACAGCAAGCTTGAAAGTAATATGTTCCGATATAACATTAACTGGAATGATAAAATACAATACTTATTTGGAAATATTTTAATTTCCTTATTAAAATAGAAGTAATTAAACGTTATGGAAGCAATTGCGCAATAGGAAGCTTTTAACCACGGATTTGAAAACACTCAATTTAATAATATCTTTTTCTGTTTTGGAAAGGGGAATTATACAAATATATTCCTGGACTACATGGGTCTTTTTGGTTAGAGTTGTTGGTACAATACGACGATGAATATTACGAGTGTTGTGTTCGTGAACTAAAATGATTCTTCTAAAGCAAGGGTGTGATTTTAGTAATTCGGTCTTAACAAACGCTGTCGTTTCATAAATATGGATGAAAGGAAAAGTTAGATTTTATTCCCTACATAAAAGTTCCGAGAGTGAGATACACATTATCCAAACTATTGCCTTTTTAATTCTGAAAGTTGAGTGGATGTTCTGAGTGGAATGGCCTCGGAAAATAATACCGTATCGAAAATGGAAATAAACATTTTCAAAGTACACACAACGGGAAACTTCTGTACTTGCGATTCAACTAGAATTCACAATCCATAGCACAATTAACTTAGTTCGGAATATTTCAATATGACAATTCCATTGTTTGTCTTGGATATGAAGACCTATGAATTAAATAGTTTTGTTTGGATTCCATTTATCGTAAGAAATACATGTTGAAGAGATTTTGCTATACCGTTGTGAAATTACACGGATACTGTTATATTAGTGTTTGCAACGAGGCAAATTGGATTAAACCAAAACAATGGACTACATATAGCTTTTCGAACATTGAAATGTTTACGTTGTAAATTAATGTCATCAGCAAGAGTTCAATCTGCTGCTCAGAATTTTGCAATCTGGTGTCGCAGATGACATATCGTTTACCTACAATTAAAAAGAGAATACGGCCTAAACTTTGATGATCTCCGCAAGTAGGTGACTCTTTCTGAAAAGTAATGCTGAAATTCGTGATTTTTATCACAGAATATATTTTACTTTTATTTAATCTTTTATCATCGTAGCAATTGTAATTTTCACGTATCAATATACAGATAAAAAGGCATTGAAAACATGTGTTAATTTTAACTTCGGAGTCGTATTACTACGGATAAAATCTCCCGATTTCATGACGTCACCCATTACTTGTGTTATCATCTAATTTTACGTGCACATTTTAAAATGTTAGCGTGTAAATAAAACTAGTAATACTTAATAATAATAATATTAATAATAATACCACGCAATGGAAAAGTAACGTCAGCGAATCGAATGCGGTGATGTATAGGGAATCAAGGATCTCCAATCATTCTTTTCGCCACTATTTTTAATAACTCAGGGTCAACCGTTCATAGTTTTGACGAAATTATGAATGATTGAATCTCAGTATGATAATTTTATGTGAGAACTAGAATTTAATTCTTCTTAAATACTTTGCATTCATATACCGTATTATTTGCTCTGAAAATGTCCTGTAATGTAGATTAGGGAAAAAATGACTTCTGTTCTTTCATTTTGAACTTTTTATCAGTTTTTTCAATAACTAATTTTGATGTAAAATTTTGATAAACAATATTTAAATGTTTGTGTTAGAGTGATAAAACATATATCCTAAAGTAAATGTAGTACTTAAATAACTTCTCTAATAAAGAACATAATTTAAAGTGAAGTGGGTATTTTCATCAGAATATTCACAATTTTCTTTTCCCAACATCTAAATATTAGATTACACTCTCGTTAAGGTGTTTTCGAAGAAAAAATTATATTGCGTGTGCAATTACACAGACTATCTCAAGAATGACAATGGTGAAAGTATACACGTAGAGAAAATTATGTGATGGTATTTTATAAGAAAGAATTTCTGAGAATTGTCATTAATTTGTCTACCGCCAAGCACAGTGAGAATAGTTTCTCAACCGGAGAGTGGCAATTAAAGACGACATATTGACCAACAACAATAATTCTGAAGTGATATATTTTGTATATCGTGAAGTATGTTAATTTTTTTGTTATATTCACAAAGCCACGAGAGAAAAATATGCCATCCATATATTTGTCTAGAAAATTTGAGTATGTATGATCTTTCGGAATGCGTCAGAACTCTGGACAGTATCTCACTAAAAGAAAATATTGCATACTCGTGTAATGAGCTTCAGATCAGCAAACTCCTGCTCCCCTTGATGTGAACAGAACCAGTGCTTTCAATGCGAACTCAGGAAATTGAATTCTCTGGCAAGATACATTATCGCGATGTTGGCTCTGTGCTCATCTGTTGCTGCGTGTCCGCCCCGCTGGTGATACACTGTCTAAAGTCGCGCAATGAACCTGTCCACTAAATTTCAGCAGTGGGTTCAATTTAATTCTAGATTGGGGAATGCAGTGTGTAATTGTGGATTGCCCTTCTCTTTGTGCATTTACTATACTATATCTTCTGGACTACAAAATTGAAAACGAAGAACGCTTTATATTGATTTACGAATGAGTAAAAAGAGACACGAGAAGGACCAAAGGAATTCAAATCAAGAAGAAAATGTTTGGTGCATTAATTTAATTAAATATTAACATGGTTCATGTTTGGAGTTATGCTGGTTGATTTAATATTTATATACTGCGTATAGATATGTTTATATCATATTTATTCTCTTGAGCAAACAAACGTAATCATATCCAACAGAAGATGAATGTAACTGGTGAGGTTTTACTTTAAACTATTATCATCATCTCAAAACATGGAAAATTTGTAGTTGTATTTACTTCTTTCTTTTGTATCAATTAAAATTCATCTATTTTTACGCATTATTACACGATTCCGTTCGCTAAAAAATAACCAGTAACAAACAATGCGGTCATCCATTATTTATTCTCCTGTGACAAAAAGTTTTTACGAAGCAACGGATTTTATGAAGCGGAAAAACTAATGTTCACAAACTAGAAATAAAAGTGATTGTGATTAACGAATTGTTTCAGATATGCTACAAAATTATTTTAAGTAGGTTGTACATGTTTCCATGAAACAATATGAAACTTATTTTGTATCACACCGAAACGACAGCGTACGCAACCAAGAATACGTATCGTAATTTGAGAAGCGAACATCAGAAATAGTGGAATTTTTAATGTACATCCAGAGTCGGGTGGATATTGCGAAATTCCTGCGTTAAAAATGCGCCTCTTCCCCAGGTCTTACCCCGTGAGCCCGCCGTATATCGCCAAGGCGACGGAACAGGTGGCGCGGTGTAGCGGCAGACAGGCAAGAATTTTTATATGAAGTGCGGTTTGAGCAGGGAACTATGCGATGGCCGTTGGCCTAGCAGGAGGAGGTATGGGAAGAAGGCAATGGCTTCTTTCTCTGATCAAATCAAGATGCGAGATAACTATCCTTATTATATTATACATAAAAATAGGTCTATTAATAGAAGTTCTTGGACAATGGTAAATATCATGCGGAACAGCTGGTAACTCAAGTCAACATAACATTCATGCTGAGAAGCGATAAAATAGGCGTGATAAAGGATAGAGTTATAAAATTCTTGAATGACTCGTGTTGTTTTTCGAAAAATTGAAAAAAGGAGTTTATGAATTCTGTAAATAAATACTCCATTATATCTGCATATACCTAGAAAGTAGTATAGTAATCGTAAAAACTGAGTAACTATGAGAACTAGCAAGCACCATTTAGAAATATATGGTACAGATTGCCTGGTAACTATTCGATAGTAAAAATACAATCAGTGAATAAATATGTGAAGGGGTCAGTGCAAATTCCCTAATTCGTTCAAACATACTTTCAAGATATTGGAGTTTAAATATTCGTACATACAAGTCAGTAAAAATTTCTGTAAATGACGGGATTTTGAGAGTTTTCGTACTGCATTTCTACTGAAAGTTACTTTTAAATATTTTTTTTCCCAAACTCTGAAAAACCTCTCTTCATGACAGGAAATTATAGAAAAAAGCGCGCAAAAATGGTATAGGAATTTCTTGCAGCAGCAATTGTATTTAAATTTTATATACGATATTCACACAAAATTATATTTTTATTCATAATGTTTCGAAGCTATTTGGATCATCTTCAAGTTAATGTAAATAAAATAATTTTATAAACGAATTATCTTGACATAAAAATTTCCAAATTTCTTGCAACTGCGCTTAAAGTAAAAAAATTGTCACAATATTTGTTAGTATAACATTTGGTTTCTTTGGATTAAAAAAATGAACAACTTCATCCTTTCGAATATATAAGATTATTTTCATCTTCAACGATGCTTGTTTATGACAATTATTTTTTCAAGTGAGTTAAGTGTAAAAATGACTCGGATTTTGACAGTGGTTTTTGTAACTTAAATAATTTGTTACAGTAACGATGTTTAACTTACTAGACTACACAGACTCGCACTAAACTTACAAGAGTTTTAAGATATTTTCGTCTTCCATCTGATTTGGCAGTCGTATATTCGTCTTTCAAAATGTTTTGAATTCATTTTATTCTTCATGAGGTGCTTAAATATTGTAATGAAACAATAATTTTAACTCGCAACTTCCGAGAACCTACTTGTGGAGGAGTGTTTCCAACGTTAACAGCCAGGTGAAAATTGCGACGGACCGGGAATCGAACCCAGGACCTCCTACGTTGCAATAATAAACTACGTTGTACACGTTAGTTTCAATACAATTAACGTCAGTGGTGGTTAGTATTTGTTTCCAGACCACTAATCAAAGTTTGTGATATTCTTCCTTTTGAAATCTCTCTTTACACTCGCTTGAAGGAATTTGAGTACAATACGTCAAATTGCTGGTTGGTGTATACAAGGTATATGTTGCTCTGTGAAAAAATATGTCGCGTGTGTGAATCAAAAAGACTTGAAATCGTAACACAAGGTTTACAAAACACATCTCTTGATAATAGACTTGTGCGCTCCTGTTTCTCTTGTGATCACTCCAACTATCATCATAGAAATCGTTGATTAATTAATGTAGCGCTTGATGGAGGTTGTTTCTCAATCAAAATGTTGATGCATGTCTGCGCCGTGGCATCTTGAGAAGACATGCAATTCTTGCGCCGAAGGAAAGGATTTGTCCAAATATGGTATGATATACTAACCTCATAGTTCGGAGACTATAAGGTTGATCAAATCCAAAGGATAAGATGTCTCATGCAAAAATTGGGACCACACCCGAAGGTTGTAGAAATCCTTTCCTTCCTCTGGATTTCAATCTCACATCTAAACCTTTTACTTACTCATCTAAACCTTTCACTATATGTAGTTCATACGAAGAAACGTATATGAGGAAGTATGTGCAATGGTTTTGCACCACTTGTTTTCTCAGTTGAAAAACATTTTGTCTTTTATAGTCTCGTAAAGATTAACTTTCACTGGAAATCAATCATATAGAAGCTATCACCTAAATATCACAAAAGAGTTCATTTTGTTGTTGTTTTCTGTAAACATATTATAAAGCATTGTATTTTATGTTTTTTTTTAACTTTTAAACAAGCGAGTGCTAGGTGGTGTAAAAGGTTTTCTAGATTATTTTAACTTGTATATTGAAAATATGATTTCTTGTAATATCTAACTCACTCTAGTGATACACCTTTATGCGAACACGTCACATTTGGTAATGCAACACCGTTTCCCACATTGAATTCAGAATTCGGTTAATAAGATAATGTAATACTGTTTGGAAATACTCATCACTCCATCAATTTGTTTGCAAACATACCCCAAGTATCAACTGCCAACGTAATAAAGAAGGGAAAACAACCAAACTGTGTTTTCCTTTAATCATGGTAATACTCCTCCATGATGAGAAATATTCCATAAATAGTCATTTATATCAAACACTCATATCATGTACCAACAGAGAAGTAAACAATTTTATTCTTCTAATCATTATTGAAACAAGTGCATAGCTGCATATAATTGTGGGCGTGTGTTTCAAATAAATACATATTTCGTTATGTAATTACACAAGAGTTATTTACAGGGTTATGAGTCTACAATATCACACATTTACATGTATTATCCATGGACAGCAAACAGTTTTTCTCTCTCTGCTCTAAGGAATGAAACAAGAACTGAAATTTTTTATATAGAACGCATTATTGTTCCTACAATATTGATATTAACAAGGAAATAAGAATTTTTAGAAAAAGCAAGGGAGATGGCATTATTGATTTGTAAGTATAAACAATATTTTTAAAAAAATCGAATATATGCCTATACAGTTTATTAGTGGTTAGTTCCCCTACGACTTTTGACGTCTTTTTACACCTTCTAAATATTTTCGTATTTTAGTCTTCATTATGTTTCACGCATTTGAAAAGTTTCATAAGAATTTGGTTTTTGTATTTTAAAATGTTTTCTCTCTTTTGACGGATGGTGGAGGCGAACATCTGGTAAAGAGAACTACAGACCTCGAAATACGGGAAGGAAAAGGATAACACAGTATGCCTATTTGTTAAACAAAATTGCAAATCGATGAGATATATTTCGAAACATCCCATTTTAAGTAAAATTTGGAACATGTCTATTCTTCTTCTTCTTCGCGAATGGGTCACTTAGGACCACGCGGAATCAACACTTTCTAGCCTTCCTCTTGGCCCAGTATCCCTTCATGCGCAATGAGTGGGTGTGTTTCCGTTGTGCTGACCATGTAAGTTGGGTGGTCCTTCTCTTTTCTTCCTCGAAACCCCGCGTATGAGTGATTTTTCTGATTTCATTTCGGTCTTGTAAGTTTGGTGATCCTAATTCTGTCAGATCCTTTTCTGCCTGTTTGTACCAATTTGGTCTAGTAGCCTTGTTCTTTAAGAATTATTATTTTGTACGTTAGTATGTTCGGATCCATTCTTTCTAAGTGTCCCACGAACTGCATTCTTCGCATTCGCATTGTGTCTGTGATTTTGGAAATTTTTTGATATATTTCTGTGTTTGGATAATGTACTCCGTCTTTGGTTCTTGGTCCTAGGATTTTTCTCATTATTTTACGTTCTTTCACTTCTATTTGCTGTTTTAATGTTTTATGTTGGAGATTGAGTGTCTCTGAAGCGCAGAGAGCTTCAGGTTTGATTACAGTTGTATAGTGTCGGATTTTGCAGTTCCAGGAGAGACTCTTTTTGTTGTATAAAATTTTTGTTAACTGAAAAGCGGTCTCCATTTTCTGGAGTCTCGATTCAATAGATTTTTTAAAATTACAATTTGCTGTAATCCATTCACCCAAATATTTAAATTTGTTTACTCGAAAGATCTTCTGTTGCCAATTTGGAGTTCATCTGGTGCAGTTTTGATGTCTGTCATAAATTTTGTTTTTTTTTCAAATGAGATTTGTAATCCCATTTTCGCTGCTTGATCTTGTAGTAGTTGAAGTTGTTTTTGCGCGTCGGGGATATCTTGGGCAATTAATGCCATGCCGTCGGCAAATGCTAAGCAGTCTAATTGTACGCTTTTCAGTTTTGACTCTACTCGGTGAGTTGGTGCACATGCTTTTTTTCTCCATTCCCGTACAACTTTTTCAAGCGCACGATTGAAGAGCAACGGGGATAGTCCATCGCCTTGTCGTACTCCTGCGTTTATTTGAAATTCTGTGCTCAGTTCTTCCATAAATTTTACCTTGGATTTGGTCTATTACTAATGGTGAACAGTGCATTTTCGCAACATCAGACATTAAGAGCTTCTCAAGCAAGTTGAAATTGGGAGTAAAATTTCGACTCTTCTTCATGAAGAGTAGAAAACTTCCTTTTGTATATTTGTTAGTTTATATGGCTAATAAATATTTTTTTGAACTTTCCTCTCCCTTTGATGGGTTAACAAATGTCCATCGCACATTTGATCGATTATTCTCATGAGAAGGTCTTTCTACAAATATACATGAGTTTTTTGTCGTATTGAATAAAAGAATAACAAAAATATTTTTATGTAATAGAAGTTAAGAGTAATAGAAGGTACACATATTCTTTGTGACAGACCCCGAGTTTAAAATGACGCGGCAAATGTTTCACACACCAATAACCCAAACCCGAAAAGAATGAATCTTTAAATTCTTGAATAAGCAGAATATCAATCGCCGTGTTTTAATTTGTGTAGATAGTGTTTTCATTTGATTCGTCTCTTCACACAAATCTACTCACACAAATTCATTGCTGGGGATTTTATTCTTTTTTTTCTGATTTCTGGATAATTATAATTATTTTTCATGTTTTTGAACATTTCCCCTGACAAACAATTTTATTTTTATTTACAGTATGAAAAGTCATTTATCGCAATAGGTTTAGACTTCCAAAGTACTATTGAAGGTAATTGATATCCTCCTGATTGTAGAGTGACAACTTTATCGAAAATGAAACCTCCTGGAAAATGAGAGACTTTATTGAAAAAAATTGATGAATTGTAATTTTGAAAACTACCCCGAAAAGTCTTTACAGCTAAAAAAACTGCATGATAACCTTTGCAGGTATCAAAATAAATTTATATCCAACTAAAAGAGAAAATATCGTGAAGTATTTGCAATCGCAAAAACTTCGTCGTATCACGTCGAAAGAGCATACTCAATGTTATGATTTTCAAAATATTGCTTCGAAATAAAAAAAGCCAGTTGTGAATGTTTTTATCAAAATATACGTGCAATTTAAGTACAAGCAAATACAAGTTTAAAAATTTAAAGTATCTACAAGTTAAAAAATAAGCATTTACATTTTGAAGCTTCGGGACACGACGACAAGCATTTAGACTTCCAAGTGCAAATGAAACATTAACAATGCGCTCACAGTGATTGATGGACGAAATATTTACGGGGTTTTTCGACCAAAATACGAATTAAGGCATCTGCTTCGTGATGTTTACCACTACATTGTTTATATAGTTCTTTTTAGGTCTTTATTTACAGAAATAATAATTTCTTTATCGAAAAATGACGAATAAAATGTAATTTTGAAAACTACCCCCTAATTGGAGATATTATAGCACGAGAACCAATGCATCTATCTCAAAAAAATTTTGTATCATTTTTGTTAGAAATTAAATGAGAAATATTGTTTTAATTTTTTTTTCAAAATCCTGATTGATTTGCAACAAAACGACAAAAACCGCGAATGTGCATCTTAGGAGTGGCTTCTAGGGGTGCGTAGCTCCAAAAAATTTGGGGGAGAGTTAATATTCGTGAACATTACTATTATACATTCTACGTCTAATTAAAATTTTCATATCTCTACGAATTTTCCCCTAGAAACCTGTTTTTGTCTAATTTCAGAGAACTAAGAAGTTAAAGTGCGAATTAGTTTTGAATTTGGTAGTACCCAAGATACCCGCTAATCTATCAATCACGGTTTGAATAGAGCAGTAAATTGAAGTTCAAAATTCCCGTCTACTTTTCTTTCCGTCTCTTCTACGGACGGTAAACGTATAATGAAGAGATCTTCACTTCTGTACGCGACTGACGAAGGCGATAACCGAAAATATTTCGTCTAATATGAGTGATTTTTGTGATTTTTTAAAAAATTCTAATTATGTGAAGACAGTAGAGTCGTATTTCTTTCTAGATTTCTTTAGTAATATAAAAATATCATTAATTCTATTATAGTTAACCGACAGATTCAAAATATATTGCATTATTGGTACTGCCTGATAAAGAGAAAGACGACAACAAATAATTATAAAGTTAAAATTGATTTGGCGGATTCCATACTCTTTCTATATTTTTTAATAATATACAAAATATATTAAAATACCAATAATTCTATTGTAGCTAAATGACATATTAAAAATATATTTCATTATTAGTATCGTCTGGTAGAGAAAAAGTTAAATTAATTATAAAGTTAGAATTGATTTGACGGATTGCATATCGTTTCAATTTTAATTTATGTGCTCCCGTACATAACGTAACCGACATTCTCTCTTATCTATTGATCTATCGCGATCATATCCATTGATCCCATGAAATCCTCACATTTTCGACTGTGATCTGTTGGAGCGACACGAGATGACACTTGGTTCTTGTGGAATTTGCATCTAAAGAGGACGGGTGTATTTGGCATCCGTCACTGTGAATGATCATATGATCGCTTTTCCAAGCTTCGGTATGCCGTGGTTACCAACCTCATCTGAAACATGTTAGTTGTCTTGGAAATGACACAAAATAGCGTATTTGTATTCCCTGTGCGTTTGTTTCCCTAATAAAAAAAATGAATATTTAAAACTATACCAGCGGTTGCCCAACGCAAGTAAAGAGAAGAAATATATCATAAGCAATACTTTTATATTATTTGTCAGATTAATTAAACTGACATCTGTGTGACAAACAAATATGTTACATTAGCAAATTTTCCAAAAATATTATTTGGTAAAAGTTGTGGAGCAAAAAATAAAATCTTATGAACACGATATATGTTTTCTTGATAAATGTTCATGAAATGTTACTTTGTCTTTTTAATGATCTATCGAATATCAACTGAAAATTGTTGAAGTTGTTTATGATGGTCTTGTGTAGGGGAAGGTGGGGTAAGGCGGTGTGGTGAGTTAAGATGGGGACCTAAGAAAAATCATTGTTATCAAAGTAATTGAGAAGAAACACGGCTAATGCCATATAACGCCTTTTTGGGATCTTATTCAGTGCCACAAGGGTCATGCGTGTGCGCTTTGATATTTTGCAAGTATTTTTTCTTCAATGTTTGATCTAATTTTACGGACATGTAATTTGCGTGACTGTACTAACTATACTCTGATTATGATCTAGGATACTTCTTTTTTCTTAAAGAACGTTTATTTCACTGTAGTAAACACAATTATTCATTTCACTAGCTCTGGTTTTATAACCTCAAAAAACACGGGTGGGGTAAGGTGGTAATTTTATACTTTTTTTGTTTCTAGTTTGTAAATGAATTCTATTTTTTCGTTTTGTTTGTTTAGATTAGAAAGAAGGAAGACTAATTGTTGTCTAATAAAAGATTCTGATTTGTGCAGTTAAGGTAAGGTATTTTTTTAGTGTTATTCCTTAGGTCGTACCCCACCTACCACTTTGCTTCATGAGTTTCTCATTGTTCACTCACAAGAAAATAGCGTATATTTACGGGGAAAATAGTAATATATACACATGTAATATTAGAAAATAAATTTTGAAACATAAGAAGAAGAAAAAAAGTCAGATCAGAGTGGAACATTTTCTGCTCTTTGAGAAATGCGATGATTCATTTCAGCGTCTCTTTTCAATTCAAGGAATATTTTGACACAATTAAGGGATTGTGTTGAAGCGTTCAGAACGCTCAGATACAAAATGACTTCAATTGTAAAAATTTAGACTAAACTTTTTTACACCTTTGTTGTAATACCAATTAATCTTTAATGTTTAGGTTTTAACCAGTGCGCCACAACAATAAATTTTCATCACCTTTAACCCGTATCATGCTTTGTGATAAATATAAGTGATTGTGTATAAATATTAAATATTTTAGAACATTATTTCTTTTTTATTTTCCATTTCTAGAAAAGATGATTAAAAGATAATACAAACATTTTGACAAAATAACAAACTTTTAAGATTGTTAGCAAAAGAACTTGGTACACGTATATGTGCGAAAAGGTATTAATTAATTATGAATTCAGAGGGTAAAATGTATTCATACTCCAATATGAAGTTTAAGTATAACCAAGAGAAAAGTAATTAGATTAATTTTTTTCTTCTTTCGTAGAATATCGTAACTCTTCCCCGCTGATGACATATATCTGAGAAGAATATTACACAATTTAATAGTTTTTAGAATAAGCCACATTCTACAAATCCTTTGAGAAAACGTAGTCAAGTAAAACACTGCATCTCAAAGGTTTATGCAATATTCATTTACGTGGATGGCAAACCTGGTTTGAAAAGAGAGACGTTGAGTAAATTATAATCCGTCCGAATGTTTATTTGTGCCTTTTGAATGAGGAAGCTTCTATGTAAGGAGAAAGACATAGATGAATAATAGTAGAGGGAGTTTCAGTAGTTTTATATAAGTGACAGTGGTAGTGCACCTTAGTGTTACTAAATCGCTGCAATATTTAACGCTTTGGGAAATTGCACCCCCTGTGGCAATTCTCCATGTTGACGGAACAATTTTGGTGAGTTAGAGAGATCGGGAGGTGACACATGAACTGTACAAGACAAAGCATTAAATAAAGTCTGGTCACACTAAAAATAAACTCAGGAAACACTTTTTTGAATAATAAAAGAACTAGGGAATGAAAAGATAATGTATAGAACGAGTACGTGAGACAGAAAAAACAGTGAGAATAGTAACCCTAGAGAGGTTCATCTGGAACGTGGTGAGGAGATACAATGGTATCTCATCGCTTGTGAAGTTATTCCGACGCTGGAAGGCACGGGTGTCTGTGTGCAGAAAGGGGTTCTCAAAGCAGACAAACACTCAATTATCTGGGAGCCGGAGATCACTGGCAGTCAATATGGTGACAGCCGCTTCGCTCCCACGCTGCTACGAATGTCGTGGTCCCTGCCATCGCCTTCACAGAGCTTCTATCTCCAGTGTTACCGACACCACGAACACAACACATTTTGATCCTCACCATCACTACACCCTCATCGTCAAATGTAAAAATCTAACCAAAAATCATAGCGTTTCGATACTCATAAATTTATGAGTCAAAAAAGACGTTACTACTGAGTATGACAAACTAATTTACTCTCCGGAAGAAAGCTAGGAACGATCCCATCATTTCCGATCAAGGAATCTGAGGGAGGGGTGGATTATCATTTCTGCAGCCCCCACAGGAAAAAAGTAAAAATAATTAGTTACCAATTTATAATAGCAACAGAATACCAAAAACAATATATCTAATAGGAAACAACTATATTTAACAAATAGGATGTTATCAAACCTTTAAAGAAAATATCCAAAGAAAATATTGTTTATAATTTTTAACTATCAAAGTAACTCTAAATTAATTATTACAATAGTATTAATGTGTGTGCCGCCACTAGGCAAGTACCTAGAATGTCAATATATAAAATATGCTTCTACTCACAGGAAAACCGGAGAAAAACGTGGATCATAGTTAATGTACCCAATCTCACAGCTATAATCGTTATCATAGTTGACTCCATTATTCAGATCACTGATATCACCAATCTTTTCACCTCAATAACATAATGAACGTCCTTCGATACCAAACGCATCCACGTCATCACCGCATCCGCAATCTCCATTGACATTGTCATTTCCTCTCCCATCCGCACCACTTCGTTAAGTTACGTTGTCTCTTCACTGCGTTTGAGAAGACCGATTAGCATGTTCCCTATTTCACGAGAATTGGGCTCGAGTACTCGGAGACAAAAAGAAAGTGTTGTCTTTAGGAAGAAGGAGAAAATTACTTGTCTCCTCGAAACGAAACAGGAGTTTTTTCTCTGACTCAAAACTTCTCGAGACAAATGGAAGATACATGTGAAAAGAAATGTACTGAATAAATGATGAAAGAATTGCTTAGCACAGCATAGCGAGCATTACAAAGCAAAGTTTAGGTTTTTGTCATATGGGTGTCACATTAAGACATAGTTTAAATCAAAGATTAAATCTGTTAAACATGAAAGGAAGAAAAAATGTTATTCTTAGCAAAGATTGCTGACTATGTTTATCAAATCGCAATAATAAAAAAGTTAGTTTGTTAATTATAGTGGAGAAATTGGAATAGTTAAAACAATGATTGTTAAAGTACTGATGTATTGTTAATCGTTTAAATGTTTCTTATTATACTGAGTGATGGTGAGAGAAGTTTCCCACTAATAGTTTAGCTCTCGAATGTATTGATTAAGTAGCTGAGTGAACATTAATCAATCAAACATATTATGTGCTCATATTTTCTAATAGTTTCGTTTTCAATTTTATATTCTTTACTAAACCGATGTGACAATATTTTCCATATAGATAGCGAAGACCACACGCTTCTAATTTATTATTTATTTTATGCCTTTTGGCGAGGTTCGGGTCATGAGGCCTCCTCTTCTGCCTAACCGTTGGAATCGGATAAGGAAATTGGGAAGGAAAGATGTTGGGTTGCCAGGGAACTTATGGTATCGAACTGACATTTGTCTGGAGTAGGTGAGGGAAACCCGAGCAGGGTTTGAACCCACGCTCTATCGCTCAGCCAATGGGATCGTCGTGTGGAGGCGGAGACGCTACCACCAGAACACCGCGGTCAAATCTCAGTCTTAACCTCATTCCGAAGGTTAAGGTTCTAAAAGGTCAGATGACTGAAAATACGAAGCATTAAATGTGACATAATCCAAAATACGTACACCTACACAGTACATAGTGTTGTTGGACACCCAAATTTAGTGACTACAATGTTTGAGGTTGCCACTATATTGCATATAAAATCTAGCAGATGGTTTTACGGACTTGAATCATTTCCGTTCGACTACACTATCAAAACCCTCTCCCATTAGCTTATCGAAACCACTTCACATCTTAGTTAGAGTGATAGGGGTATCCACCCTTAACTGCTGAACTTGTACTTAAACAACATCGTGTCACAATTCATCTAAACGGTCCCGAAAATTATTACATCGAAACTAATATCGGACGTTTTCAATTACTTTTACATACTCCCTCACCAACGCACCCGTACGGATCAAGGGATGTTTTCCCTGGCTTCCATGGTTGCCCTTACCTTCTAGTACCCTTACATAGCATCATGAGTAACTCAGAATTTTATTGATTCGACCCTCATATTAGTAGTTTTGTATTCTTTTTACACGTCACCCCCATTTCAGTTCACTCCCAGGAGTATTTCACTTACGTGGTATCAACATGGAATTAAATGACATCGGAAACATAATAATTCAACTCAGCAACCATAAAATCTATAGATTCGACACTAATATCGGTAGTTTTAAATATTTTTTTACGAGTCAGGTCTTTCCCAATCCCCCTCTAGGTGTGTCATGCTCCCCATGTACCCTCACGTTGTGCATGATAGCATGAGGAATATGATTTTTTATCCTATAATCCCCGAAAATCATTTCACACCAATTGTTTTCCATTATTTTTTAACCTTTCCACTCCATCTTCAAGGGTACCGTGCCCCCATGTGATCTGAACTGGAACATAACATTTGTAGTGTATTTGTGGAGCTCAAAAACTCTGAAAACCATGGATGGGAAGCAAATGGATTATTAGCAATTATGTTTCCTCTCACTCCCGTTTTCACCCCTGTTACAGGGGTACAAGGGGTGTCATATTGTCAGGTGTATTCAATTTAGTCTTAGACGATAACAGAAGTGCCACCGCCTCGTCACTGATATATGTAAGATGCGATAATTCTTACATTTCTATCTCTTCACTTCGGTGTAAGGGGATGATCGTGAACGTAAAATGTCATTAGAAATATTATGCCTTTCAGTGGTACCGAAAACCTTGGTATCAACACCAATATCGGTTATTTTTTTATATTCCATTCCCTTCGCACCTCAGTCCAAAGGTTATAATTTTTCTCATAGAGGGTGATCGTAGACTGTAGCGACATTGGGAAAGTAAGTATTATTTTCAAAATGATATAATCAACAATAACATTGGTCTTTTTCCATATTTTTAATTGACACCCTATTTTCACTCGTTACCCACGGTATCGTAGGGGTGTATTATTATTCACTATGTGGATTGATTGTGAACTCACACGGCAAGGGGGGTGTCACTATTCATCTTAGCGACTACGACAACTACGGTGTCAAAACAAATACCGGGGTTATGTTTTAACATTATTTTTTCTTCCCACCCTCAAGCAGCAGTGGGTGTGACACTAACACACTCAGCGGTCCTCCAAATCATGGATTCAATATTGATGTCGGTGGTTTTCGTGCCACTCTCTTGCCACCCCTCAACTCAGGGGACACCCCTCAACTCACTGAGAGGTGTCCCACCCTCACAGTGTTTTTTATTTGTATAGTCAGTTAGCTGTGTACCAAGTTTGCTCCATGCATTTCGGAGTTATAGTGAATACATACATATACACATTGGTTTCATACACTTATTATAATAATATTATATATAAATGTGTATGTGTATATAATAATATATAATAATACATGCCTTGCAATATTAATGATCAGCCAACGCACATATTTTAAATTCATGATGTTAGATATCGACTGAAAGATTTATTCGAGAGTTAAAAGAGTTTTTCTCTCTTTATAACAAAAAAATGCGTGTTCCAATAAAATTTGTGAAAATTGATGGGTATGGAACACGCTTCTATTAGGAAATACCCTTTGTCATCGTTTACTTTGAGTACACCGCTTTCGGCTGATAAAATACTATTAAAATATACGTATATTTTAGAATTTTAACTACTTGAAATTTTGGTAAAATAGTTTTGAAGTAGATTGATGTAAAAAATGGTCCCTTTTTTACCAAAAAGCATATTTTGTAGATTGAATATACGTTATCTGTTGTATAATGTGATAAAAATTTAATGTGGTAGAACTAATGTAAAATGGATCAAATTTATCAATCTTTGAAGAAGAAAAAGAATGAAAAAATTATGATTCTGTTTCAAGATTTGATATATGGAACAGTTTCTAGAATTGGGATAATATGTAAAATAGAAATAAATATATTTCTACTACATCATGTAGAGGGAAATTTTTAAATAGTTAGGTGAAAATTCTATTTTCTTAAATTAATGGAGCAAATTGCAATGTTATGATATTTGAGACAATTCTATTCGAAATAACTTTTAATATTGCATTTCATAAACACATCGAACAAATTATTTAAGTATAGTTCTCACGTTGGGAGAATTGATTGCTGGAACGTCTGGAAGATGTTGAGTCCACAAATGTAATACTTTCTCACATGCAAACCTAAAATCCAAGTCAATACCACAAACCTACATTAGCCATTTGATGTCCTTCGGAAAGTTGCACATATGAAGATGTAAAAAAGAAATATATCAGCGAAATAACAGTCTGTTTCCCAGAGATAATGTTTAATAGAAAACTAACTATAGTTATTAATAGAATATACTTAACTACATCATTAAAATATTTCTAGCAAGTAATACTTATGAAGAGAAGAAACTTAATTTATCCTTGAAATTCAATCAAATTGCAGTTATGCGGTCTCACTACGACATGACATGGAATGGAGTATATTGGAAAGTATAGTACTGTGTAACTGAATCATGAATAATGCAGAAAAATTGCTATTATTCCACTATACATCTGGATTACATTGTATAGTGAATCACATAAATTTGCTTATGTGAACACTTGGATCACATAAATTTGCTAGTCGAGCCGCACGTTTACGAAATATTTAGATTTAAACTTATATCTTGACTTTACTAAAGAGTCCAAAGTCAAACCGCCTCCTTGTATCCACCAAAGGTGCCCATGGCATAAAGAAATAAAAGCATATTCGCATCAATTAAGATGTGTTTGTTGTAGATCGAAGTGTTTTTCGACGTTTTTATATTATTTGCAATTATCGCTTAACAGTAAGATATGTAACATAAATATTAGATTACGAACGAACAAGAATGAAAAAATAAAAATTGATACAAAAAGTCTCGCAAATTGGAAATCACAGACCATACATAAACATATCCATGAGAGGTATTAATTCAAACACAATATTTAGACGCATTTGACTTTAAAGCCCTATTCTCAAACTCGCTACTAAATGTAGATTTAATCTGAGCAAATACAATTAAAAAATTATATTACTTGTATTTAATTTTCAGATTTTTTTGCTGGATTTATGCTAGTCACCGAAGATAAAACTTTCGTCATATATTTCATGTTCCATAACAAAATAACACCACAGAATTCATCGATCAAACATAATTATGGAGAGAGATCGCAATGACAAATTTACTATCATTCATTAGTTATAAACGTTTAGAAATATTATGTTTCAACCCTCTCGATATTAGATACCACTCTAAACCTTATACCTTATTGAATTTCGGTCAGAATTTTAAAATACTCTTTTATAATTATAATTAGTTTGATGTTAGTAAATTATAGGGTTGGTTGTCCTTGTAGGTTTCATTCAATGGCACACTTGGTGACAAATACATGTTGTCTCTAATGCAAAATCAGCAATATCAAATTTAAGCGTTTCAAAAGTGGGAATTAGAAAAGTGTGAATAAAGTACAGATATGCAAGACCATTTTATAAAAAACCTAATTCTTGAGGATGCTAGGATATATTAAAATAATCAAGAACTCATAAAACGTTGCCCAATTTTGATTTTCTTAGTATTGTGTGTTTCGATTTTTTGTTGAACAGAAATAAATGTAATGCGAAGACGTTGTAGTATATCAGATAATACGAAAATGAACTGCGTAAACTTATTTGTGTAGATGCCAACAATGATAACGCGATGACGTGTTATGCGACGTTACCCAATATCATGTTTAGACTTTCTCAGCATCCTGAGAGATTTCATGGAGATATAATTTATTTAACCTCTCTTAGAGACATTCTCAGCTGATTTATGATTGAATTCGTTTTCAAAAATATTTTATCATACATCACCGGCATTAAACCAGTGGGTTATATCGTAACATTCGTGGTAGGGATTCGTTCTCCTGAGCCACGTCTCCCTTGCAATTGGAAGGGCAAATACACTTCTAATTAGTTCATTTTGCACTCAAAATTTACAAGTAAAATTATTTGAAAACAAAATTTTGTCTATCCATAGAAATATATACAAAATTCTGCAAATTTTCTTTGTATAGTTATGATTTGTTGAAATTAATTCTTTCATCAATGACTGTATGTATGAATGTTTGCAATACCTTATCTGATCCTTTTCTCTGTGGAGGGGGAACTTTCCTTACACGAGCTAAGCAAAGTGAACTTTGCGAAGTATTCTATTGCCATGTCTCTTCACGAGCGATCCGTAAGAGAAAAGGTGATTGCGTTGGTGGAAAGTCCAATTTCAATGCCTCTACAGCTGAAAGGCAATAAGGAGTAAGTCGAAGAACGGCGAGCAAGTGAGTTCGGCAGTATCGCGAAACAAGGGAGGTTGGAAGGCGCGCTGGCACTGGATTGTGGCGAGTGTCTGCCGAAGGCCAGGACGCCGTTTTGGTGAACCAGGCTAAGGAGAATCCTTTCCGCTCTTCAGAACAGTTAAGATACCTGTCTAGGTTTCCTAGTTACGCGACAACTGTGAGAAACCATCTGAGAAATCATGGATCGAGGAGAGCAGCGACAAAGGAGGCTCGTTCCGAGGAACGTAGAGTGTATAGGTTAGCATTTGCCGAGGAAAACTTTAATCGTAATTGGTGAAACGTGATTTTCTGAGACGAGAGTGATTTTTCCTCCGCAAATAACGGACCTGTTCTCGCGGTGTAGAACGTTCTTCACAGAATACAACATCGTCTTGATGGGTATCAGTATCTCCATATTTTGCTATATATTAAGATCCCTTCCGTGCAGCATTTGTGTCCTGCTAAATAACTATTTTTCAGCATGATAATTCATCTGTATACATGTCTCCATTGGTGAAGGAATCGATTGCGGAGAAGGAGGTACTAGAAATTCTCCACTCGGTCTCGCATGCACCTGACCAATCGAAAAAGTGTGCGCGGAGACGAAACGTCTCATGGCCGAAAATTGGTCTGATCAACCTCCCACAACCAATGTTGCGCTCTGGGATGTTGTATGTGAAGCGTGGGAGGAAATTACTAACAGCACGACTTATGAGTCTACCTTAGTTAATGCAATGCCTAGACTGTTGCAAGCCGCGATAGATTGTGATGGGTATTGGACTCGTTAGTAAATGGATTAGGTACCTATTTCTGTGATTCATAGAGACGTCGAGTTCCTTAGCAAACATAATACCTTAATTGGGGAAAAATACATTTGGCTAAGAGAAATCAAGCTCCACTCTAACTCTATTGTCGCTACGCCGCTGGTTCGATTCCCGGTGATATTTTTTCACAGATTTTTGAAATTGTTTTATGCCATAAATCATCTCGCAAGATCTGTTTGCAAGCTGTAATGAACAAAACCTTCGATAATGCTCTGACATTGCTTAAGAAAATCTTAAACATACGGTAAGAAATTGGCAATTCGACAATGTCGCATTACATCTGTCAACATTGCTAGCAACTGAAAGAGATGGAATTGGAACACATTCGAAGTTCAATCTCCATTGTGCTGATACATATCCTAAGTATAAGTACACTTTAAAACTTTTGATCAACATTTCTATAAAATAATTTATATACATGGAGTCGTAATTTACGGTATTTTTAGTTTGTTGATTTGTAAATGACAGTATACAATAATATATTTCATTAAGAAATTATGTTTAGTTTTTAAAATCAACATTACCTTATGACTACATTCTTAAATATTCTGTTAAGACGAAAACAATCTTCAAAAAATTAAAGAGAATCATGAAAAAAATAAAGAAACAATTCTAGTGTTTCTCATTTCTATGACAATTGTTCAATACACTTTGTTGTACGAGTATTATAGGTAACAGAAATACGTATGATTATGCACCAGATCACTGTTTACTGAACTCACCAAAAATTAAGGAATATGTTAAAGCAAACTCCATTTATATAAGGATATGCTATAAATAGTGTAATTCATAACCAAAGAATATTTTCAATAAAAATATATTAATATAGCATCTCATATTTATCTTCTAATACTTTTGGAGCACAGTATTATGTAAAGAAAAATGATACATGCACTTTCTGTATATCTTGCTGCTATTGAAATTAGGTCTGTATTTTATAATCTATATTTAAAACAATCTAGCTTCAAGTACAATGTCTGGGACAATGTAAAATAATTAATAAAATGCAATATTAATTGCGGTATTTTATTTTCTGATAATAATAGATATTGTGCATGAATACAACTCTATTGTATTTTGAAGTCTAAATAAAAGTGATGTTAAATTTTCTGAGAACTAAAAATAAACATTTTTGTAATGTTACCCTCTGAGCGTATTGTGTTATATGTTGCGCGATTACAACCAAGCGTTGTATCTTGCATCAATACATTTCTTAGAGACGTAATTTATTTATTGGTTTAAAATTATTGAAGATTTCATTAGAATTAACATTGTGTTATTCATTTATTTTGTATCAAATTGCTTCCTATTATACTTGATTTCGGATTGACCTCTAAAAATAGAATAAAAGAGCTACATATCATTTGAAATTACAATAAACAACACAATAATTGATGCCAATGATCTTATGTTCTTTGCGCAACTAAATAAAATTCAGAGGTTACAAGAATATTAACAAGTAATTCCTGAATGCGTATCTCATGAAATTCACACTATATGTTTGGAAGGTATTCAAATATGTGATTAAACAATATCGATTTTACAGTAAGAAGCAAATCTTTTTACGGAGACGTTTATTTTGTTTTATATTCCCTATAAGGCGTTGTGAGACAATACAACTAGAGATGTCATTTAAATATAGAGAATAATAAAGTTTATTGAAGTTAAGAACATAAAGAATATACTTTGTTATGGAAGTCTAAGACAAGTATAATAAAAATTTACAAAATATTTCTGTAAGAGCGACGTAAAAAAAACATTTTCTCCCGTTACGATTTAATAGGGGTATATTCACCAGTACTAGTCTTCTATTGGTCTGCCAAATATGGAAGCAGTTTCAAGTTTGCCTACGATTGGTCGAACGAAGGTGAGGAGCTTTTTCCCCATCGCAGGGGAGTGACGTTGTAAACCTAACAAATCGAAACTGCTAAGAGCGCGGGACTTAGAATATTTTTGTAGGTCCTTTTATAATTCCACGACCGTACATACCTTCCTTTGTCCCGACGCTTTGCACCTAAACACAAACGGAGATACGTTTATTAAACCTGCTGCACTAAAGCGTATACATGATCGTTGTATTAGCTTGTCTGCTCTGAGCCACGGCAATGTCCCCTGTATCTGCCGAGTTGCACTGTGACATTAACATGTAGCTCCTCTTGCCTGTTGCTGTGAGCGTGAGAAAGTGTGTGTTAATGAATGAAACTCAAACGAGTATGGCTATTGCTTTTACATCTAAGGAGAAAAATAAGGGATTTTAACGTTTTTGTTTAATTCCACAAGTTTTTCGTGATTCAGAAAATTTTGTGGAGCATTTGTACACAGAAACTAAAATAATTATTTAACATTTGGTAATTCGAAAGAAGATGCTCATCGTAAAATGTAAACGTGAATGATTTCTCAAAATGACCTCTCGAAGTAAATTGTGTTATTACAGAGTTATATCGCATGTAATTTTTCAATGCTCAAATGGAAATAATAATACATTCTTGGGAAAAGGAATTGTTTTAACAAATTTTCCTGTCTTTTTGAAAAGTATGAGCGATCTTGTGTCTGTCTTTGAATGTTATAAATTTCTCAAATGAAATAATAAAGTATTATCTGTACCTTGTCTAATAAAATTTGAACCTTGCTATATGAACGAGAGATCATTTATAAAGTATTCATTCAATCAAAACGGTATGATAAATAATTTGCAGTTTTTAATGCACCATAATTCATGCATTTATGTTATAATGACTATTTGCATAAGGACACTATATAATATTATTAAAATTTTCATAAATGGTTTCATACGCTTGACTCGCGCCTAGCATGCATGTACTTCCTTAAAACGCAGACTACCTTCTACATTGTCATAGAGAACGAGATTAAGGAACTAACGTTAGAAAGCATGATATCTGAATAAGCAGAAAAATAAAACCATTCTTCTATTTCTCTGTTACACTGTGTCAACAAGAGAAGCAATACAGATTGTTTGACGAGTATTCATTTTGACAACAAAAACTATTTTCAGGGTTTAGGGTGTCTAGTTCAAGGAATGTAATATTTTGATGTAATATATAATTTTAATTAGTGCATGTTCTTGAAGCAATATGAGCATATGAAAATTAATGATATGAATTTATTTTGTGATTCATAATTTTATATGTAATATTAAATAACGATTGATGAAATATCACAAATGCATGCCCTCAAATTTATAATTTTAAAATATAGATCAATTTCTCACTTTTTTAATGTTTCAACTTTACAAAAAAATATTAATATGATGGAATGGTAATAATATATGAAAACATTTATGATTCTTAAACGATCGATGCAAATAAGATATAAAATCAATTAACAATTAGTTTAATTGCAAGATTTTCTTTCTCAAGATAAATTCATTCTTGAAGATATTTTGGTTCGTTAGCCACACTGAGTGAGAACTCCACGAATGTTTTGATTTTTAGTGTGGAATATTTTAACTCTTTGAATTCACGCTGGGCTTCGTGAGGGAATGTTAGGAAGGGCTGTATTGTGCTTTAACGTAATATCATTAAAATTTATCAAGAGTAGAAGAAAAATATCAATATAAAATTAATATTTAAACTTCTTTCATTACAGAAAGCCTCGGTTCGCTTGCGTAAAAAAAGAATAAAATTGATTTTGATGCTCAATTAAATATTCAAGTATGATAGAGTATTAATTAATGAGAGTGCCATCACCTGGCAGCAGAAACAAAACTTCTAATTGCCATCGAGTTAGCCCACCCAACTTTTTTAATATTTTAATTAACGAATTTAGAATGAAGATTTTGGATGTAGGTATAATATTATGTAGAAAGAATAACCATATTCTATCAACTTCAATCAGCGTATGATATACTTTTTCCGTCCATCACCGACCTGGACCAGAGAGCCATCCGCCCCGCTTCGCTCCCAGAGCGGAAGTGTCGCAATCCTGGTCCTCCGGGGAAACAGGCGTCTCCGCAGCAGCTTCGAAGCGCCGGCGCGGCCCAACCTCCCTCTCACGCAACGCGCACGCGCTCCTCGCACACCCACCGCGCTCTGAGAGACGAGGACGCAGACTCCGGCGCCGTCGCTTTGCTGTTCGAGCCCCATCCCCCGTCCCTCCACCCTTCCTCCTCACCGCCCACATTCCTACGTTCCCTATCCCTATCCCCCTCCCCCTACCCCTTCGCCAAAAGCATCTCATGTGCACGTCACAATCCTCAGAAGCATTACTCGCGCGTAACATAGATACGAAATGGCTCTCAATGAATAATTACTCTCAACCGTATGATCACCGATTGAATCAGCGTTCGAAAGAAACTATATGAGTCACAAAATTATAAATTTAGAGGAAATGAATAAAGCAATTAACACTATCATATCAATTTTTGAAGAATACACTTGACAGCTATAACCACGTGATTTTCACAAAGTTATAGCATTTGCAAGCTTTAGCTTGCAAATGAAATGATAAATTATTAATAAAAAAGCAGAGTACTACAACAATGGAAATACATATAAAAAAGAAACAAAACTAAAATAATCTTTAAAACATGAATAATGTATGATATGCTCTAATCAACTTTCAGTTACAATCAATGATTTCAGTGTAATCATAAAATAGGATCGAGCACATTGTGATTAGAAACAATATTCTTGACACTAACACTTATATGTAGCACACTCACAGTGAAATTCGGATATGCATAGCAAAATGTCATAGCTGCAATCAATGAGGAGTGTTCTTATGAAAAGGATGGAATATTATTTACAATACGGTGTAACTACTAATTGCACTATGTTCTTTCCTTGAATTCGCAAAAAAATAACAAGCTCTCCCTGCTCTCGACAAATCTATTTTAACACATTATGGTAAATTTCTGGTCGTTTTATGGTTGGGGAGCAAGATCACCTGTACGATTACGTCATTTAATGGAATTACCTGATCTGTGATGAATATAAGTAAAGTATTTTCAGCCATGCTGCATATTTTCCTATTTTCTCCCTCTTTCCGTGTTCGCTTTAAAATTTCAAACAGGTGTTTATTTGTCACTGCATGTTTTTTTCAGTAAATGTAACATTTTGAAGAAGTAAATAATAAAACAACAAAAGTTACATATATTTTTATTAATAATACCATTAATAAACTAATTAATACGATTTTACATAAATTATTTAATTATTTCCTATTTCTAAAAAAGTATTTGATTTTTCATTATCTGCTCAAGTTTAATAAATATATGAGGCTTCTTAGTAAACGGTAGAATACAATCATTCTCTTTTATCGATATTGTGGTTAATAGACGTTTCGATCTGATAGCCATGAAAACTTTGGTTGTATTGGACATAAGGTTTTTTGTAATTAATTGTTATTAAATTTCTGTCCATGTGTGTAAAAACACGAAATATTTCGACATTTTTCACAAAAGTAAAATTTATTATCACAAAACTAATATACTTGTTACAAATTGTTATTTGTGTTCGTTATTCTAAACAGCGTCTAAACACAACCGTATGAAAATTAATTTAATAAAATACAAAATATTATTTAAACATATAACAGATCTTAAATCGTAACACAATGAATATTTCTTGAAATTGAAGTATTTTGTCTAACATGTCTTAAATTGAAAGTTAATATTGATTAATTCAAAAATATCTAATGCAAGAGATTCCCAAATTAATTTAAAGTACTGGGACGTTGTTATGCCACGAAATCAATGGACATTCAAACGTATAATTACAATTATAGCATCACAGAAAAGTCAGTCGTTTATTACACGCCACTGTGTTTTATATTGCTAGCATACTGAGTAGAATGGTTTTATCATTTTAATAACGCATCATCATAACAGGGAAAAACAAATTTTATTCCCACTGTGTATAAAACACGGAAAACAAAAATGAGTCTTGTTTTGTTGGCAATTGTGGGTCTTCAAATGGATTTTGCGGGAGCCAATTACAAAGAACGGAGCGCGTCATAATTTCATATGGACATCCTGCAATTAATGGGGCCCGTGTAAAAGGCATAAATTCGTCAATAGCCAATTTTTCAGTCTTTATTAAACGTAATTCTTCTATAAATGCATAAATGAGAATTCGAAAATAGCTGAAAAGGATTAAAACACAATTCGTGTCTCTAGAATTAACCAAATTTTCTTCATTGGTCATTTTACGGAGTGAAAAACTATTCCACTTTAGAAAAAAACTCTAGAAACTGCTACAATTGTCCTTTATATGTCTTCTTATACTGAAATTCAAAATAATTAATCTGAATTTTGATGGAAAGGAAATGTGATTCTTTTACATGTTTGGATTTGTTGGTTTTATACACAACTCACGCACTCGTCATCATGAGTCACCATGTGGTTCACGAATAAGAAGGAACTCAACAAGCACAATATAGTCTCATTCGCTATCTGACCGGTGTGCACATCGCTCCGCTCTTGAGTTCGCTACACACCTTGTGATAATACAAGTTAAGAAACGTACTTTTTATAGCTTTCTAGTGCCAAAACAATGAAGTTTCTTTAGGCCAAAGTGTTATCGTGACTGAACCTGACTGGGAAGATCGTAGGGAAGATCATTCAAGCAGTTCTGAATAATTATTTCACACTCGAATCAAGTGCAGATTTAATAGAGCTACATAATCAACCACAGCAGCTAGTGCATCCACAAATTCAACAACAAAATAGCAGGAGTGCCGAAATTAATGCCAATTATGATCATCAACCAAACAAGGAAAAGCTTTCGGCGAACGCTTCGTCATCGTCGGAGGGTCAAAGTGAATTTATCGCGAACATAACGCAACCCAACATTGACCTCGCTGGACAAGCAGTTCTGATTGAACGAGGTACTTCAAACAACATAGAAAATGTATTTATGACGCAGCAGTGTAATACGCAATCCCAATTCTTCTCCAAAAATTCCCTAAAAAGACAACTAAATCCAAATTCATCAGTGCAACCCTTAAAAAGTGTCCAACAGACACCATTTATAATGTTACCAGTAATAGATTCATCACTCCGAAGATGAAGTAAACACTACTAAGTTTACTATTCCTCCTATCTTTGTGCTTAAAGTGAACAATTTTGATGCTCTTCGTACCAACCTATTAAACTTAAATATCAAAAATTATTCAACACAACTGAAAGACAATAAAAAAAGTTTCATTGCCATAGATGATTTCAGGAAAGCTGTAAATTATTTTGATGCAAAATATCGTTCAATATTACACCTATGCCGACCCAACAGCAAGAAAATCATCGGTCATTATTCGTGATGTACACATAACAATAACGGAAGAAGAAATATTAGAAGACCTCACGAAATTTTACTGTAGCTAAAGTGACGCGGTTGCACAAAAAGAACAAATTCCAATTGTGGCAGTCGAACTCTCTGACAGTAGTGAAATAGGTAACATTTTAAAACTTAAAATGATTTGCCATTCAGTTATTGGAGTGAAAAGCAGACGTCGTCTTCCAGATCCTGTCTAATGCAGTCGCTGACAAGACTAAACTTAACTTCAAATGTTCCAAATTTTCCCTTAAGCACTCCACAAATCAATGTTATGCTTCGCCAAAGAGTAACTCCAAATACGCTAACTGCAACAGTAACCACCAAGCACACACGAGAAACTACCAATGTAAATATTACGAAAGAATTAGTCATAATCTTAAATACAGATTAGTTAAAAATCAACTTCCTAATCCCGAACCAAGTACATCTACGCTCACCAATGAACACTTCCCATCCCTGGCTAAATTATCCCAAAGGAGCACCCCAAACCTTTCACATGCACTTGCAATCGCTTCAAACACCTCACATATGCCACCCATCTCCAGCACTCACAATAATAATAAAATCCATAGAAACTAATAAAATTATCAAAATCCTTCAATACCTTCCTCCTCACCAATTAACCAAACATTCCACAACAATTTTTGTATTCTCTCGTTCCATTGATTACAAATCAGATTCAGCTACTCTTATCAACACTGTCTGGAAACATAAATGGTGCAAGAACATCACCTTAATCAACTGAATATTGTAAATTGAAATAGTAACGGAATACAATAAAAAAAATCCGAATTCTCACATTTTCCCTCAAGCCATCAAATTTCCATAGCATGTATAACGGAATCACATCTTATCCCATCTCAAAGACTTTCCATAAGCAATTATACNCAAGTCATCAAATTTCCATAGCATGTATAACGGAATCACATCTTATCCCATCTCAAAGACTTTCCATAAGAAATTATATTACTTATAGGCAAGATAGAAACGAAACTTCTCAATACGGAGGGGTTATGATCATCATTAATAAAAACATAAAACATAAGCTGACACAACTACCCGATACACCCAATTTTGAAGCCATAGGTTTCGCCATCCCATCTGTTGAAAACCACGAATTAGTCATAGTTGCAGCTTACAAACCACCCAATAAACCAATATCCTCATGTACATTAGCTGATATATTTCGACAAAAGAGCACGTCATTAGTACTAGGTGATCTAAACGCGAAGCACACTACTTGGTGTTGTAGAGTACACAGCCGGTAATTTTCTTTATCCTCTAACCAAGAAAAACAACATTCATATTTATGCCCCGACAGAACCCACATATTTCCCCTTTAATATTAATTATAAACTAGATGTCCTGGATATAACGTTAACAAAATGCACCTCTTAAAAAAAAATTTCATAGTCCTGCCCGGAACTTGACCATAACCCGGTTATAATATTCTTTCTGCCTCTAAATGTTCCACAGAAAAATTATTTTCCCCTATATAACGCAAAAGTTAACTGGGAAAAGTTTCAAAAAATTGTAGATGAAAACCTCATCAATTTGAAGACTTTAAAAGCAGCGGCCGAAATAGATGCAACTGCTTTTCAGTTTTCCGAATTACTAATCACTGTGACTAGAAGTAGTTTAATTGACTCGCAGACTTTCGTTGCTAAAAATTCGTACCCCAAACTCCCTCAGGAAATAACAAACCTGATAAAAGAGAAAAACAAAATTAGGCGACTGTGGGCTCGATATAGAACGCAGATTTAAAATCAAAATTAAATGCACTATCTGGGAAGATAAAAATTAAAATTCAAGGAAACAATCTAAATGCCTGTAGAAAGTGGACAGAGTCACTCTCTCCTAAAGATAATTCTATATAAAAAAGAGTAAATCACTTAACGAATAAGAAGTTAAACATCGCCCTGTTAAGAACAAAGTTAACGTAGTCTACAGTAGTAAACAAAATGCGGAAGTACTCGCAAACTACTTTGAATCCATTTTCCCTCCAAGTCACATTCACTCCTAGAGACTTCACTCCTGGCAAAAAATTATGTAAAGAAACCAAATTTTGATATCCCTAGGCCGATAAAGTACGTATCCCCCGCGGATGTGTATTATATCATAAAATCTCTCCCAAATAAAAGAATCTTCGGCTCATGATAATATCACACCGGAGATTCTAAAACATGTATCTCGTAAGGTTTTAGCGCATGAAACCAATATATATATAAAATTCCTCTCTAAGGTTAGGGCATTACCCACTCCGCTGGAAACATGCCCTAATTGTTCCAAAGGTCAAGCCAAACAAAAAGCCTAGCAATCCAGATACTTACGGACCTGTTAGTCTTCTTCCCACTCTCACCGAAATTGCAGACCAACTTCTAAACCATCTTAATAACCATCCATTCAAAACCAAAACAATTCCATTGCATCAATTCGGATTTTTACCAAAGCATTCATCCGTACTACAAATACTGCGCCTAACTGAATTTGTACAAAAATCTTACCAAAATAAAAAGTACTGCCTTGCCGTATTCTTGGACTTTGCACAAGCCTTTGACGTGGTCTGGTACAATGGACTTCTCCACAAACTTAGATTGGCACTCCGAAATACCTCTTTGATATCATTAATAGCTTTCTAAAACATCACTCCTTCTCCGTTAAAATACAGGACATAATATATAATCCCCGCCAACTCCTAACAAGCTTCCCTCAAGGATCTACACTTTCTCCAACCCCCTTTAACATTTTCGTAATACCAATCCCAAATAACGCTTGCATTGCGACATTTGCGGATGATTCTCAGCACATAGGGATATAAACGTTCTCGCAACATATGTGCAAATTTCATTGAACGCTATAGAAGATTGGACTAACAAATGGAAAATCATTCTAAGTCCTAACAAATTCCACGCCAAAATATTCACTCCACGGCCGGTCTCCCACCCACCTCCACTTTCACTTCATTCAGGAAATATCCAATGGACCTCCTTCTAAACGCCGCTTAAATATCTTGGAGTAATTATTAGACACAAAATTAAACTGAGGCCCACATATCAGAAGCAGACTTAAGCTCATCAAAGACTCATCAACTAAAACCCATCATCCATAGAAAATCACCCCTAAAATTAGAATGCGCCCTCTTAGTATATAAAATTAAATTTTTCCCATTACTACTTTATGCAAGTCCGATATGGGGCTACGGATCAAAAACACTCATAAATAAAATCTAGATATTTCAGAATACATTTCTAAGAAAGATTCTCATGGCGCCATGGTACATAAAAAACAAAAACATCCATAAAGAAATTTCCAACAATAAAACAGTCAATAATGAACTCCTCAAACAATTTCTATTCTGGTCTTCCTCATGTCTCAGGTGCCCTTCACTTCAAACTTGGAATGTCCTCAAATTTTCCTACCGTCAATATGAATAGATACCCATATCATAACGTTCTCATCCACATTAGCAACTCATAAGAAACTCAAACCCTTCTCATAATCAAATAATCTTTAATTATTTCAATTTAATTTCACTTAGAGGTGTCCATTGATTTCCCCATTTGATCATTTCGGCACGCCCTCTGCGATAAAAATTGTACATAACCTGTAGAGCAGAAATGCTGAGTGATGAATTTGTACCCACAAATATTGGAAAATTAAAAAAAAAACAATATCGACTAATATTTTATGAGCTTTCCCCAAATTTGCTTGAAGAAGCGGTAGTTAGAACTTCTATTCATGAAGCCACGACTCTTCTTCGTATCAAAAGCATTGCGGAGAGAAATGATGAGTTCTACGTTGTTTGTTTTGGTGATTGAAAACATTGTTTTGGTGGTGAAAGAAAACATTGTTTTCTACGTTTAGTTTTAGGTGATTGCTTGTTATTTACTGAACACATAGAATAGAAATGCGTTAGAAAAGGACAAAAATGTTTATTATGGCTTTTTAAGAGAAAGATGAACAAAGTTCAATACTGATCAACAAGATGTTGTTAAATTGTGTAAAGAGACAATGCGCCCTGTTTTATCTAATGGAAGCATGACCTGGGAACATCGAGACGTTCACCAAGTGATAGAAGAGAAGCAACGGAGTGTTAAAAGATTATGCCTACTTCGGAAGGGAGGAGCATATAAAACGTCACCTATATAGCACTGGAATTTCTCAATGGAATTATGCCTTTAGATTTATTCGTCACAAAAATAAAGTACCGCAAAGTAAATGACGTAGAAGGGGGAATCTCATTTGTGGAGAATACATTTTGGTATGCAAGATGACAAAGGGTTCCCGTGAGTTATTAACAAGAAAGTTGGAAGAAGGTTGGCAAGAACGCTGGAATAACATAAAATAATTATAACAACAATAACATAGAATGTAGTAGATTGATACTACTTAGCATGTTGTAGCATAAATATAGCATGATGTAGATTTTGTTCAAAAAGTAAATGGTTTAAAATTAATTCATACTTGATAGAGTTTCTAAATGGGAATGAAAATTTCAATAAACATTTGGAAAAAGAGGACTGTTAGATAAAGCTATCTTTATTTGTGAAAAAGAGACAGAGAATGTAGAATATATATTGTGAAATTTCTCACTTTATGGTGAATTACGACCACGGTACATTAAGAATATGAAGTGAATGGGAAAATTCAAAATAGAACACACAGGAGAGTATGTAGACACCATAGAACACTATGAAACGTTCTGGGAATTTGTAAGTGCAATTGGAGAAATACGGAATATTATGAAGAGAGAAATAATTCAAAAAAGAAGATAGAGTAAAAATACTATATCCGGGGGCGGGAATTGCTTAAACATCTCGATAAGAGTCATGATACAAAAAAGATATTAAAGACTAAACATTATTGACAAGATTCTTGCTACGAGTATGTGAACAAGCTTGGTGCTCAGGACCATCACTAAACAAATGAAAAGAAAATGGTCTTTATATTAGTTACCGTTGTGTTTACTAGTGAGTATGGGAATAGAGTGTAACATAAGTCCACTTGCATAACCTCCAGTTTTCTTCGATGGCATTCTCGGAAGGTTTTTATAGTACCAGTCAGAGCTATGGAATCTTTTGATATTTCATTTAAAGGCACATAAAAATTCTCAACGTTATGGGAATTCTTGCGAGGATGAATGTGTATTTTGAAAGGACTATGACTGTTTCAGTACGAATGAAACCAGATGATGTGAAACGGTCCAAGCCCGAGAGTGAGTGCACATTTCACA
This sequence comes from Laupala kohalensis, assembly GCA_002313205.1. Classification (NCBI taxonomy): domain Eukaryota; kingdom Metazoa; phylum Arthropoda; class Insecta; order Orthoptera; family Trigonidiidae; genus Laupala; species Laupala kohalensis. Next base: position 915,033 of record NNCF01126018.1, on the reverse strand, counting down.
GGATCATTCGTTTATTCGTTTTACACCGTGCAGTGATTAGACTGCGTTGTTTATTCCACTCTCATCAATTTCATGCTGATAAAGTAAGAATAGGGCCAAGAAGTTTGTTTTATTAAACCAATATTCCATACGACATTTTTTCTCATAACATTAACATAAAAATATACAAAAAAAATTTCCATACTTAACTTGTATCATAATTCTACGTACATACGAAACACGAATACGAGACGATGAACAAGGAAGCATCCGCACATTCGACCGACGTTACTCTCGAGAAAGGAAGGCGACTGAAATTCTCTCCATCGAACGATCTCCATTGCATAGAATACCTCTCAGCATCTATACTCACCAAGAAAGCAGATCATAAGCATTAGGAAGAGAAAACCCTGCAAAGCTGTTTCTAAATAGGCTGTTAGCGTAATAAAAAAGGCGTGCAATGTTTGACCGAGCAAGGTGTGGTCTGGATGCCGTTTATTTTATTATGATATTCTATTACTAGCCATTACGCATTGTGAAGTAATATCTAGTGGTGGTTCCACGAAGCTACATAGTTGGAAATATAGAGACACATCTAATCGAGGGATGATGTTACTATGGAACATTTTTATGAAAATAAAACAAATTAGGTGAAAACAAGGGAAAGTTTCGAAAAAACTTCATTACTAAAAATTCCTTCATAAGAAAAGAAACTATTTTAAAATTTTCTACTACAGTGAAAAATTGTCCATTTTTAAACATTACAAGAAATGGTAAAGCATTAAAAAATTAAAATCTTGAATTTCAATCCAATTTATTCTATTCAGGTCGGACATTACGAATGACCAAGGAAATACCCCTCTACACGAAATACATATAAAGTAATAATTTATCATTCACATCCTCAACACATAATTATAACATCACTTCCTCAACACTTAGGTACGTGAAAAACCTTTACTTATACACATATAACATGTGAGACGCCTGGGGTTTCTTAAGTTCCCAGGATCAAAGAACATGATTCCCGGATCGTCACCATTTTGATATGTTGCTAGTTATAGAGAACATATATTTAAATTATTGATAATATTAACTGATTTCATATTTTATTATGTCATTTTCATTTTGCAACTGGGGTTAACGTATTGATTTTAAATAGGACCGCATAGTTAAATGCACCATCATTTCAAGATGAAAATAACGAATAAAATTGGCTGGATGATATTTTATTTTCATTCACATCATTCAAAGAACAAAATCGTAACAAATTGCTATTATATATTTTAGTTGCGGATGAAATAACCTAAATCAACTAGTATCATCTTTCAAGACCACATGGGTGCGCCTGTGAAAAGAAGACGTGCGGACACATTGTATACAAAACATTTGTAAATGTTTTTAAACACTGTTACACAACAACTCAATAAGGAAAGAAAATGTAGTGTTGCTTGTCACTATTTGGAAGAATACATGTATCTGTTTCTATTGCATATCATATATGCAAAAATCTAATTATATAAGTCGTGGTATTGTCTTGTGGGAATAAGTGAGTGAGTGACTCACTCATTGATTTATCATGTAGAGAATGAAAAATATAACTTGAAAATTTGTCAAAATGTTGCTTTATGAAACCGCTAAGATAAGATCTTTCGAAAGTCATATTATGAATTTTTTACTCGTTTCACTATAAACCAATCTCACATCTAACGTGTGTAAACGTGTAACTTCAACGATCGAGAAGTAGGCTTTTAGATATTTTATTTTCTAAGGGGTTCTGAGGGGTAGAAATATTTTCGTGTTTTTGCTATTCTCTCTAAGGATATTTACAGTATTTTAGCTAAATATCATGAATTAATTGACACAGTATCTCGGTTATTGTGTGTAATGTTTTTAAAGAAATCGATTTCAGCTAAAATTCAGAAATGTTCAATATTTACTTTTTTCTTACATGAAAATGAGTTGAAAATTATGTACATTGATATGTTGTTCTTGCTGACTAAATCATTGGCCAATGCAGGTAGAAAACTACATATGATTTGAGAGATGAATCTTATAAGTTTAAAAATATTACGATAACTTTACAACTTAAGAACTCATTTGGGATTTTGCGATGCATTTGTAATTAGTGGCGAAGCTGTCAATAAAATAGTATTTTTTTCTGTATGCATCATAAAAAAGTAAAGAAAGAAGAAAGCGTAGATTTTATCTATTCGTAAACGAGCGAGATCAGCTGAATAATACAGTCATTTATTTTAACTTCAATATTTAAACGCCGCACACAGATGAAAAATAATTTTGTGGGATAACAAATGAAGAGGAACTCTCAATCTCTCAGACACGAAGAGTTCGATAAAACCAAATGGAAAGGATGAGACTGAAGATAAACATTACCTACAAATACTAGAATAAATATAAACAGCAGAAGTATGTGAGCCCTCTCACTCTCAAGAAAATGAACAATGAATTGCATTGTTGCTGAAGGTACAGTTATATAACAATATCGTGTGAAGATCATTAATACCAATTGTTATAAAAGTTAAAATATTAAAGTATATTAATTAATGTATTAGAGACACAGTGCTAATAAAATACGTAAAATATCTTTTTAATATTAATAGGGTATTTTAATAATCAACACTATTTCCGGTTGCACAAACCGTGGCTGTGTGTCCGGGTCCTGGACAATATTTAACGACTACATAAGAACGGGAAGAAATCGCGATGACACACTGCGGTATCTATTGTAATGAGAAAGAAGATTAAATACTTAATATATTTTAATATGGAATGTTTTCAAGCATATTTTGACACTTTGTGAATATAAAACACACATAAAATGAACAATATAGGTGACTATATAAATAGGTTAAAATGTTTGTTATTTTATTTAAAATTTATTACAATTGTTTCGATATTCAGTAGTGTAAGAAGTAAGATAAATCCCTTTACAAATTCGTTGCTTTATTTTTATTTTTCCTACGTTCACGTACATTAATAGGTGGCGCAGTGTGATTATGACCCGCGTGATGTGATATATTCACATGTCTGCACACTGGAACTTCGTTGGAAGTGTTTAGGATTTATCAGTAGGAAGGAAGACAAGAATCACTGAGCAAATTTTAACTGAGTTGTATAGGTACTCCTTAGGAACCAGGTTAGAGACTTGCTTGTGACATAAGAATTGACTCAACTGCACATTAATTATTTTATTATTTTTCACTATCGACAGTTAAATAATGAGTGCAGATGCAGGCGGTAGTGAATAGGATTATGCCACCGGGAAGAGAAGTTAGCCAACAACCGAAGCAATGCTGGCCAACAACACACAGCTCTGAGTGAGCAGAGGGGAAAAACGACGAGGGAAGAAGATTGCGGAAGTGGCCGCGGGGGCTACATCCGGGGAAGAGGACCATCGGCGTTGAGGGTGCGGGGGAGAGTATCAGTACTTCGATCAACGGACCAGAACCTCACTGCGTCCCACGGGACTTCGCTTCACTGAGGACTGAGGATGGCATAGGACATAGGGTGGAGGATGCTCCCAGTGACACTTGGGGTAATGGCTCTGGCGGTTGAAGTGGCAACACGTGGTCTAGAGTAACTCAGACTCACTGAGACTACGAGGAAAACTCGATATTTTTGTGAAATTATTGGGGAAAAGTGTGATAAGATCATGGAAGCAGAGAAAGAAGGGGAAACGAATTCAGGTTTATAACCTGACTTCCTGCTAGAAGAGATTAAGGAGGGAGGATCTTGTGATATGTTCTGTGACGAGTGGTCAGTAAAAGAGGATGGATTTAGATTGGTAAAAGATTAAACTACGGCCATTGAGACATTTCTCTACGATGAAAGTGGTAGTTGTGTCTAGTGGAGAAGTGAAGTAGCAAATTGGGTTAGGGTTGGACGTTCGGTAATGGATAATGAGAGAGGAATTTATGATGTTTAAAAGTTGAGTCAATATGGGAGTGAAATGAAGATTCATTTATTCGATAGACACGTAAAAGTTTATGGAACAATTTCCATATGATGGTGCAAGAAATATACAAGAGAAGATTTGTTTAAAAAGAAAAAAGTCATTGGGTGATGGAGATGGGCAGACGTACAAGCATCGAAACGTCGGAGACTGCAGGCGATGTTGTTCCTGTGAGTCGCGATGGCGATGGCGATGGTGAGGGTTCGGAGGCGCTTTTGTGCGAAGATCGCCCGGAGATACGTCCCGAGAAACGAGAAGTCGAAAGGTCGAGGGCTGAAAGGGCTCCCGATCGCCCCACCTCCAAGCGCCCTGTCGCCGACAGCAGATACACAGAAGCGTCTCTTGGCCAAGGGGCGCAAAGTGGAAAGATCGCACATAGGGAGAGTGGTTCAAAGAAAGGACGCGTTAACCAATCGAACTTTCGTCGCCGAAAGCTACTCGGTCACTAATCGTGTGCTGTAGAAATACGATACTAACAATTCTCAGATAATAGATAATTATTTAGTTTAATCTCTAAAGTGTTCCTTTAACTTCTATAAAAATCATTCTGCTCACAAAATATTTCATGACATCACTTTAGAAACTATTGATATATTGCGAATGAAACGAATAAGAGGCATTAGAGTTATGCCAAATGAAAATTAGTTTATCTAAGAATGTATTACAAATTTTTTTATTTATAAAAAGTAAACCGCCATGTTGATCAAAGTTCATATTTCCCTATTGATGAAACATATTTGAAATTGAATCATAAATTATTCTTATTACCGGGCGAATGACGTGACTGAAATTGAAATAAAACTTTGGTGGTCATTGATATAAATGGAATCTGCAAATTAATTAAATTTCGTGTACCAGAGAACTGTTTCACAGAAAAAGTAAAATTCCCTCTTGGTTACGATATGTCAGAAAAACAGTTTTCGCGTAAGTAAAAAATTTCATGTTGTCAGCATATAAAAAGGTCACTTCAGCTGAAACTAAATTGCTCACAATTTTCCCCCTATCAGAGGTAGTATTTATTTTATGATAAATGAAGAATATTGTGCAAAGTATGGCCTGTGCAAAGAATCAAATAATTGTTTATTTTAACCTGGGTAATATAAAAGTATAAAAACCGATATTACTTAAAGAATTTTAAAGATATATTGCCTTCGTTCTATTGAAATTTTACCTTAATGATTTACTAAAAGTAATTTTAAAAACACCTCTTTAATATTGTAATAAATGAAATCACGATTTTAACAGTTAATATCTCAAAATTAAACAGCAAAATATTTTTCTTTTTTGTGCATCGTCATTCTAATTCTATTTAAATCATTATTGTATCGGTTAATGTGAGATGTTTCGTAATATTTTCATGGTATATGTTCAGACATTTTTTGATGTCGAGTCATTAGACAAGTGAATCATCTGTAAACTCATACTCTTTGTGCATATTGAGTGACATCTCTTGATTGTTGAGCTTCTGAGTTAAAAAATCATGAAATGGTTGGACACTGCGTGACTGGCTTTATTAATTACAAACTCAATTATTAATTAAACTGGAATCAACTAGGCTGCACTTCCCCGCCAGAAACATGTACAAGAACCTACGTAACATTATGTAATATTCACGCCATCGATCTGATGAACAATCGACACAAGTTTAACCTGTGACGTCACGCTATCGATAGAAGGATCGACCTACCAATCGGGCAGCCAGTCCGAGTCTCCAAATAGGTGAGCCACGACATGTGAGCGGTCATTATCTCTCCAAAAACCTCGTCCGTGGAGGCAACATTATTTTTGATTTAGTACTTTCATCATTAGGCAAGCAAGCCGACCACTTCCCCTTCAGTTTGTACCATTAGACAGCTGGAGGAATTATTCTCAAACTGTAGATTATCTGGTGCAAGAGGGCATCGACACGTCGTTGAATCGCCACGTGATAAGCGGTTTTCAATTCAACCTCAACTCGACAACGACCCAATACCATCCGAGCTACATCTTTGAAGAAAGCTGGATCATCTCACCTCATCCCAGTGTTTCACCTGAATTTCAGTTTTGTATTATCATAATTTTTCAACTTTCATGTTTCATGTTATTAAATTGTTTGTTTGGCAATCAGTGTTCAAACACACCTCATCTACCTTCCTCATTTTCTTTAATTTGTCTAAACAGTTTTCGGACATTTAAATAAACAATATTCTTAGTTGAAATCTTTGTAACGAGTATTCTATTAGTGTATTATTATTAACATGGTATTCTGCATTAGCATATTATATAGTTTTTAATAGTTATTGCAACATCACCTTTGTCAAAATTTTTGAAAAGTCTTTGAAAATATTTCTGTGAAAAAGTGAAACTTCATACTAAAACTATACTTGAGAATATTATTTCACTTTGTAGTTGATTTACTTTTTCTTCTAACCGAATAACGGATAAATTAATCTATCTTTCTAACTCTTGTATACATAGAAAAGTAATTGATTAAAGAATTGAGTTCGTCTGTATGTGCTTTTGAAATCTGTATGTGCTCTTAAACAATATAAAAGAGAAAATATAAACGGAGAATTTAATGTGTCACAGTAATATAGAGAATTATTTTAATTTTAGTTGTTCTGTTTATCCTTCTAGCACTACATTAAAAAACTAGGATACAATTATCTGGGAATTCTTTTGTTTTTGTTTAACCGTTCCAAACACGGCAGGATTAATTATTTTACTAAAAATGTAAAACATCAACATATATCATGAGTACCACTTATCGATAACTTTTAATTTCATTCTATGCGTAGTACACGTGAGTTCGATACTACGAGGTCTATTCATATCGCATTCAGTGTTTTGAGATTTGGCTAGCCGAAGGGCACAACGTCGGCTGCAGTCAGTCAATCTGATCGTGTATATAAGCAGCGGATCGCCGCAGTTCAATCTCCTGCTGGGCGCTGCTCGTCCCTTAGGGCTTAGGGAGCAAGGCGATCTTCTGCTCCGAAGGTCTGTGAGCGAGCGAGCGCAAGCTCGCCGCACCGTTGGACTTCAGTCGAGGGAATCTAATCCTCTCCAGGGGTTCATACCCCACCCCACGCCGATGTGCCGTAAATAATGCATGCTCACTGCCTACATACTAGCTCAGTGCAAGAAAAGAATTGATCTCTTTACGATGACATTTCTTTATCCGAAACTGAATCAGTAACAATTTATTCATACGTGTATGCTTCGGTTAGTTATACATTGCAAGAACATACTTAGTGTACTAAGCACAAATATAAATTTATAGTACAGGAATAAAGGAAAGCTAGATAAATAGTTTCTGGTGTATTCATTAATTTTTGTTGTTGCATAACCATGTATAATGAAGACTCTCCTTGCCACATGCTTAAGATTTTTGAAAATCAAAGAAAGTTCAAATGTATGAGATTCATTTTAGTCGGTAGAAGAACATCAAATCAGCGCATATGAAATCATATAATGTTCATGAAATTAAAAATGTTGCGCAAAGAGATTCGAATAGTTTTAAATTTCTGTAGTTTAATTTTTTCAACTTTCTGGCTGTAACTACTGCGGAGGCTGTTACCGACGAGTAAAAGGATCTTAAGTATTCTTTATAGAGTAAAAATGGAATTGTGCCAATAGTTGATGTAAAAACGTTAATATTTACTCATCATCCTGTAATGCTACCTTTTGTATTGAGACTATGATAAATAGGGTCCTGGGTATATGATATGAGAAGGAAGAAATACATATTATTAAAAGGGGGAACTTATTTTAAGAATATTACCTATTAAGTACATTGTAAAAGTATTAGACACATCATTAATGAAAACTCTTTTACAGAAAGTGTCCCAATTAAATTGAATCGGTAAACATGTTAACTCCTTTTTGGTTATGTATTCAGAAACGATTAACACTCAATCAACGATAATTATCTGTTGTAAATTTTTTTGATTGATACGAAGAACATTTTCATTAGTCTAATTTGATTTGGTGAAACTGTGCATGGTGCACCACAAAACGTTTTCAGGAGTACCGTACATTAGCGCATTAGGATGGAAAATTTTGCTCATTTTTAGTTTTCAGTTATCGAGATTTACTTTTCAGGGATTATTTGTCTTCCAATACGTAGAAATCATATATATGTAATTTATATAAAAATATTTATTGAAAAGTCAATGTAGGGCAATTTTTATATTTAAATATTTTTCTCACGACATTACCCTGAATTCCAGCTCTACCACTTCATAATTATTTTCCTTTAGTAATGAACGGATTGTTTTATGAGAGCGCCGGTATACATATTTGAATGGTGGGAGCTGCGTGTTTAAAAAGTTTGGGATCCATTGCATTAGTCTGAATATATGCCTAAGTTTAAGAATGTTTGTGTTAAATATTACAATAACTTTGGTCGTTCTGTTTATTATGGGTACTTCTATTCAGTTTTATCGTCTGCTTATTACGGAGTACTGAAAGACGTCACACGAGCATTACCTGCCCCAACAAATCCGCTCATTTTCACTTTCCACTCATTGGGGTGCTGATTCTCTTCCCCGAAAGGCCGGCATTGTGGATGGGAAACAAGAGACAAGCGTCGTGAGGCGAACTCTGGCAGCGACAGGCGTCAACTGCTTCAACAGCTCTTGTTGTCTCCTATACCAACATCCCCTCTCTAAGTTCCACCGCTTATGAACTTGGCGTACAGCAACTCTAGTGACTATGGGTTGATTTCCAATAATTCATCATTTCTTTTCTTTAATAAAATAAAATAAAATTTACCACACGCCCTTAATGATATAATTTATAGTTATTCCATTGTAACAGGAGGAAAATATGTTTGCCTTTTACGTTAGAAACTAAAATCCTCGTATTAAATCTTCTGATACATTTGCCAATTGTACAAAATAATGAATATCAATTAATTATTTTAAAGCCAGTTTCGTTTACCTTTCACCTTAATTCTATACTCCTGGGCGGTGAATCAAGTTTTACTAGCGTAAACTGAATTTTAGATGTCACTATTCCTGGAAGAACACAATGAATATTTTTACCATATTGAAACATATACTACATCTACGCTTACAGTGTTCATGCAATATTTACTACATTATTCAAAGTATTAGTTTTTAATTTTTAATGGTTTATATTGTATCGACTTGAAAGAAAATTTGCGCAACTACTCATATTAAATAACATTAAATGAGCTCTGAAGAGAATACTCTTACAAGAAATCTAATGTAAACGTAGAGTTTTTATTAAAATATACTTACAGTAAAAAAATTTTTTTGTTCGTAATTAGTATTTAATTTATCCATAGTATTATTATATAATTTTTCAATTTAATCTCATACGATGCACTAAATTTACAAAATAGCAATTTATTCACAAACTTTTCATGAATCATTCAGTAAACTATTCTGAATAATTTAGTGTAAAATTAAAATAATCAATTCGATTTAGGTTGAGGTGTACAGTTTTATTCGATTCTCAATATACATATTTTATTCATTATTTATTAAGAACAATTTCTCCCTACTTCAGTGTAAAAAGCCAATAATTACGAAAGAAATAAAGCATTGTGCTGTTAGAATTCTCCATAAACAAATATATCGATCTTAATAATCTTTCCAAATTTTGTTAAATCTGTTTCGTCTAATTTCACACTCTTCTCCCCTTTTCCCTTGCCACGCTCACTCCAATACGAACACCCACCATCATTCCTCACACTGAGACACTCCTTCGCACTACAGCGGTACTTCCCCGTCTTCCGCCACGCCTGCCAACGCCACCGCCGCAGTGTTCCCAACCCCTTTCCTCCCCCTTGGGAGACAAAGCATCGCTTGTGAAGAGTAATTAAGTTTAAATTGCGGCGTGCATCGCTAGAACGACACGACAGCGCGAAGAAGTGCGCCGACAACGCGTCGACATAGCTACGACATGGTGGCAGTGATGCTTTTGCCATACAAAAACTTTGGGAAAATTAACTTCCTTCTGCTTGCGAAGAACTTAGTGAGACGAGGCTAACGCATTCATTCAAAAATGTCGGAACATTGTTTTCATTACTTAGAATCGTTTTAAAAAGAAATTTAAGTCAAATAAAATTTGTTTTATTTCCTACTAAACCATACTTGCTTAGAAGTATTTGACCTGTAGATTCACATTAAAATATTGTAATTCTATTAAAATAATTTAACTATTAGTAACTGGAGTGGACGCAATAATTATTATAACTAAGATTACTTTCCCTTCTTAAATATATGATTTATTAAATATTTTCGTACGCCATATAAATATGGAGGGTGAAATTTATTATATCTCAGTAATACGTAATTCATACTCCACATGAAATATTTTGGGCATATGATGGGCATACTTAGTGTCACATTCACGCATTCTGTTTGTTGAAAGGTACACTTCAATACATAGTACGTTTTATTCATGATAATTCATAAAATTAATATCCTATCATCATAAAATTATCACTTAATTTTTTTAGAGAAGTATGGTTTTTTTAGAGAAGTATGATTTTTTTATATATGACGCAGTAAAACTAATCATGACAAGAAAATTGCTTTCCATTCGAAAAACATAACCTTACACTTCCTATGAAACCGGAAAAATCATCTAATCATATTAACACATACTAAAATTTTTGTTTGAATACTTAGTACCTGTTATTTTTAAAACTAAAACGGTTGTATACGACGGTTTTTTCACACGTCGTCAAAATATTGGAAATGTTTAAGTTTGATACGTGGTCATTCTTCAAAAAATACTGAACACCTCTCACCTGATGCCACACGTAGCTGAATCTGTGATTTTTTTTATAAATCTGTAATTTTATTTCTGCATACATCATCCGATTTCTTCCTATTACTTCTAAACCTATACCTGAATACGTGATATTTCAAAAATCCATCCCATCTCCCTTTAACATGTAAAGTAGAATTTTGGAACTCCTTGATAATCATTTGACCACTCACCCTTCAAAAGAGTGGAAGATCACAGTACATGTTCGAAATAACATATTTATCACCCATTCGCACCCTTTATAGCAGAATTCTTTTTCTACTTGTTGAGAAACTAATAACGAATATATAAGCTCACACAAATCGTAAAAAAATGTTGGAAAAAGGAAATGTGGGAAATACAAATATCATTTATGCATCTATGTATTTGACACGTGCTTGAAATGTAATATTTCCTTTGATTTTACGGTCTTTTAAAATGACTAATTCTTTTAGTTAATAATATTTTGTATATTAAGTTACTTTATTTGAGAGAAGTTGGGTTTCCCTTTTCTTTTCTATAAGAAGACAAAGAGTTCCCCATCAATACCATGACATAAACAATTTTTTAAGTTAAGCTCTTCTTATTCGTAATTTATAAAAACTTATTGATTTAATAATAATAATAATAATAATAACAACAATGACAAAAAGTATGGAACATGGAGAGTGTTTATATAGTACCGGTAGTAATGTCCTCTACAGGAGTCATCCCTATCTCCATCCACAAAAGTATTAGCATGTTAAAATTGCGTAAGACCATTTATGTACAACTTCAGAAAGCTGGTTTGCTCAACACATCAAGAATAATCAGAAATTTTTTGGAACATCCAGAGTGAGTGTGCTTGATGTAGCCCGTACCTCACTACGACCAGCAGAAAAAGTTGAGACCCTAAACAGAATATAATAATAATAATAATAATAATAATAATAATAATAATAATTGGAATTGCAAAGTTTACAACGTGAAATACAATATGGAGGTCTAGTGAGGGGCGCAGAGAAAACCCTCTGTAGAATTCAACCAAACCAGCTGGACATGCCGTGTATTAAAGTTCTTAACACGCTCGACTGTAAGGGAGAATCTGTAAATAAGTCAAAAGAAACCTAGCAAAGCAAGTCTCTTCAAAGACTACGTTAAAAGAATTCACCGTTAAGAAGTTCACCAAGGTGGGACGCATATTTGGCTCACCAGTGGGAGAATGAAACCAGAAACCCAAGCGACCTCAATTGCGGTCTAAGACCAGGTACTACGCACGCGGCAGAATGACAAATTAATGCTGAAGAACACACACGATGATAGATACCCCTTATGTCTTGACATGACAAACAATAGATCACATAGACTCTGGCTGCTCAATTTTGGCTATGAGTGAATACCTCCAAAGACACAATAACGTTTGTTTCCATGAGCACTGACACATATGTAAGTCCATAGGTGTACCAGATTTATGCAAAAAATGGTATGAACACACTGCCGAACCAATTGTGTCGAACGGAGAAATTACTATACTATATGACCAGCATGTCCGCACAGATAGAACAGTTAATGCCAACACACCGGATATCATCATCAGAGATCACAGGGAAAGAACATGTAAAATTATTGATGTTAGTATACCATGTGATGAAAATTTTGTCTCAAAAGTGGCTGACAAAAAGCTGAAGTATAAGAACTTGGCTATAGAAGTGAGTCGAATGTAGGGAGTTAAGACAGAAGTTACCCCCATCATCATAGGTGGACTAGGTACGGTCTTGGGAGGGTTGGAAAAATAACTTGAAAAACTCCCATGTAAGATTAAAGGTTGAGAACTACAAGAAATTGCCCTGCGATGAACAGCCCATATCCTGCGCAAAGTGTTACAGGGATTCATAATGGAGGTCTTGTTCCTGAAGAAGCTATATGAATAGTAATACAAACTATATTAAAAAGTTTTGTCTTTTTATTTAAACGGTTAAAAGTTTCAGATATTTATCAATATTTTCAAAATACCTACATACTAAACACACAATAAATTTAGACATATAACATTTCAATAGCTTTCGTATTACAGAAGGTCCATTGAAACAACTTTAACCGCATTCTTTCGCGTTCGACTATTTAAATTTCAATAATACATCTAAATTCTAGGAAAAATATAACTGTAGAAAAATTATCACTTTTATTATTTCATTTTAAAAGCGTTATTTGGAAAAAAATGTTATATATATTATTATGTCTTATAAATATTTCTTATATCTTTTCAGAATTTGTGTTAAATTATTGATTGAGAATATAAAATAAAAATTAAATAAATCATTTAAAAGGAAATATTTGTCACATATTCTACAAGAATATTGTTGCTACTATACGCACGAAACGCCGAGTATTGAAAGGGACATACACGTGGAAACGTTAAAAAATTGTTCAATGCAGTTGCCCCATGGGCCTGTGGTTTCATTATCATCCGTAGAAGTAATAAACCTGATGAAGTATATGTAATATTAATTTTGTTTTTCTTGATGTATTATTCTTACCTCTGAGAATCATAGAAACAACATAATCGACTATATTTATAGACATAGCGATATTTATGTCTAAAAAACTAACGTATTTAAAACTTTATTAATTTGTTGAGCAAAATTATAAGTAAAATATAAAGTTGATTATAAAATAAATCTGAATAAAGACAGGATTTACATAATAAAGGTCATGAGGTAAAGGATGAGGTATAGACATTCGAAATTTTACTTTCACGAACTTTCAAGATTTTTCACAAACAGATTTACCACGACTCGCGACTTAATAAAACTGTCGTAATTAAGTCTAAGTGACATTATGGGCAAAATTAAACTTGCCCTGGGTATTTCTCTGGTTTCCTTTTATACCAAAGTAGAATTTTTCTAGAACTGAAGTTGGAGTAAGCTTAAAATAGTATTAATACATTTTAAAAGACAAGATATTGGAAAAGGATATGATGGCGAAAAAGTCTCATAACATTTTACAAATTGAAAACGGGACAACCAATTTAGTGTATATTTTCGTAAAACAATAAATAATTCGTTTAGTTTATAATAAATACAAGAATTCTGAAATTACACAGTCACAGGGACACAACGTTTTAACTAAACATAACAAGAGCATAATATTTAATCCAGTATGAAGACAGTATAAGACTTCTGGTTTACATTAAATCCGGTATTTTTCCCTACAATTATTTGGTATGGTAGGGTAGTGTGAAACTCGAAATCCCCGATAGGCTTAAAACTCCGAAGCAAATGGTAAAAATGATCTCTGGTTCCAAGTATTTAGCCATTTAGCTCTTAATTGTAGTATTTCTGAAGCTAAACATCATTAAAACGTTTACGTAGAAATATTGGTTTTGTTCGAAAATTCAATTTAAAATCTCAAGCTGAAAGTATATTGTGAAAACCCTGTATGCCTAATGATTTAGNTTGGTATTTTTCTTTAATTTACCTTCCTCACATTGCTTCCTCGGAAGCTGGTCCTCCGTCGTCACATATCTGTTGTGTTCCGTGGCATTTGCCAGAGGGTTTTCCACTGTATATTCAATTCAACCACGTCGCCGCGGAACANTAATGATTTAGGATACATCACCCGGATAATAATATCACACACACATTTTTGAAAATATAACTAGGCTACTTATTTGTTATAGTTTCTAGAATAATGAGACTTTTAAAAACTGTTTTCATGTTGTTATAGTGTTTATTTGAGAAAATTTAACCAAGCTGTACAAAACTTGTGATAACAGCTTCGTATGATTGTTTGTAGTGTAAAAAAGGAGTATTAACGCAAAGCGTTATTTGAACAACTTCATTTTTTATAAAAGTATAAATGTTGTAACTAAAAGTTTTATCCGTTGTATTACCAAATAAAAATGCACGTAGACTCTATGTCTTGTTTGTTTTTCCCAAAACTCTATCACGCTCATCGAAACGAGCCACAGAAACAAACGAAAATCGATGCAACAAAGCCCTTGCGCAAAAGACGCAACGATGTATATTTTCATCCCCAAATACCGCGCCATTTCTAAAAACCATTCGTGCGGAAACGCTGCAAACCCGATAGCTCTAATTAGAACAAGGTCGCACCGATTTCCGCACACGGCGGCGCGGCGCCCCCTGGCTCCCGCCGCTTTCGCACCGCGCCGCGCCGCGCCGCACCGGCACAAACGCGGTGCAAACTCGATTCGACGTTCATCTGGCGCGATGCTCAATTTGCTGAACGGGTCCGCGAACGGGTTCGCCTCCCGCTATGGAGTTGCGTGAGAGGACGGAGAGAGGCAGCGAGAGAGTGGAAGTATAATATGATTCAGGCGCGAGAGCAGTGCCCGCTTCCAGAATTCGATACATATCTATAGCGTGAGAGCGACTTTGAATATTAAAATAGGCAAGACACGTCCGCACAACGTAATCAGCTTTGCAGCAGTAGCGTCTCGATGTAGTGGGGTTAGGGGGTGAGGGGCAGGGGAATGAGAGGGTGTGAGGAGATGGCAAGTGACGCAGTGACGCCTTTCGCCCTTCGGAGAATCCCACCTTCATCCAGAGGATGCTTGCAGGGAAGAATGCGAGAAATAATTGATGATTTCTTTTCCGAGAAATTAGTTATTGATTGAATGATGAAAAAAAAGTTTTTGTCTTATTTAATATAGAAAACACTAAAACACATTAATTAATTACAGTTATTGAATGCATGTCGGTGAATCCAAATTAGAGCCAGAAGGTTTCTTGTATGTTGTAATGGGCATGATAGATGCGAAACTTCTACAAAACTTCATTTAGAATGTTCATGTTAATGTCAGAAAGAAGAACATTATCATAAGTACGGGATATAAATGAATGAACGATAAATCAACTTTGTATTCAACTTATCGTTAATGTCTTAAATGTAGTATACACAAGACAACAAAACATTTAACTATATGCTTTTTTTTACGAAAAATTGCTATTACTTTTCTTTCCCTAAGTATATTTTTTATCAAGAAATACGACATTATATTTTCTGTGGTATGTTTTCAAATATGTATCTCAATTAATAACGCTTTTTCTTCAGGTTAAAATAACGGTGAAACGATCAGGGGAAATTTAGAATATAACAGAGATCTTGACTTGTCTGAAATACGAAGATTTCAGACAATAGCGTGTATAATATATTTCACCAGAAATAACTACTTACAAAATAATAAAAAACCTATTAAAGTTCGAACATCCTTTAATATTCATATCCGTTGATTTTTGAAACGAAGTTTATTCATACCTTCAAAACTACGCTTAAACGAAAATAGGTTCCAAAATTTGCATCTTTTAAATCCTTTCCGTGTATTTTAATTATTTGCGTAACGAAATTACTGCGATGTAGAAGGGAGAAAATACGACGAGGAAATGTCGCTAATCGTCTTTAAACTTTCAGTGGAAAGGGCGTTTTATTAATTTAGAGTCCAGGGAGAGTACTTGGAGACAATCCTCTTATCTATTTATTGACTTCTTGAAATAAAAAAAATTACGAACTTCTATTTGATATTGAGTACATATTGTAAACATTAATTAATTACAGTTATGTGGCAAATTTTAGGTTTATTCAAAAATATTGATAAAACTTATCATTTTGGGATTAATATCCTGAACTGTAATCTCTTCTCACTAGATTATGAAAAATGAGTTTTTGTGCATGTTTTTGATTCATGATAATTATTCTTATATTTCATTCATTTGTATTACGAATTTGTCCCTTCAATTTTGTTAGAACTTTTTTCTGTTTCGTGTACTTCAACGTTCCCTGTCCCTGCAAACGCATTCGTCGGCGCTCTTCTGTCGTATCGAATGAGAGTCTGAGAAATGGAAGGAGTTGTACAACGCAACGTAACCACTTACTTCCAAGATTATGAATTTCTCCAGAAACAATAATTAAATTCCTTTTGCCAACACAGGCGCTTAGCATATCTAACCAGGTTAACAGCAGAGTGAACGAGAAAACTCGAGCAACTTCGAGACAAAGTGCGATCGTGAAATCAAATTTGCAAACCCTTCCTCTCGATTCCGAGAGACATTTCCAGAGAGGTTACAAAAATCTTCGGTGCTGTTTGTATTGTTCCGGGTGAACGGAGAAACGCGTAGAGCATGGAAATATGCGGTCTGCTTGCTTAAGGAATCTGCACTGAGAAGCTTCAGCTGGTTGATGGTAAGAGATAAACGACGGAGAGGAAACGAAAAAAGACGAACGAATTGTTTGTCGTAAGAATCAAATAGTAGACTTCCCAGAGTTAAGAAGAGAGAGAGAGAGAAATAATGAGAGACTGGAGAGAGTTTAATGCTAAAAGAACGCAACGCTCAGAGTGTAATGCTTTTAGATAAAATACAATAATTATGAAATTACTAAAATATTTTATTTTATTTCTACTATAACAATTTGAAAAGTAACTGAGGACGTTTTACGTATTAACCTTTTAAAAGACTTATACCTATTAAAATTGCATAACAAAAAGTTATTTGTATTGAAATCACTCTCAAATTCATATTTTATAGACATGATGGGAGTAAACACTTTTATGGAAATAATGACAAATTTGTATTGTATGAACCTAATACCAAACATGAGCGTACGGAAGAACATTAATACGACATAAATCGTAATGTGTCTTTCTTTTACCATGTAAGATATTCGACATTTATTCGAAATCTCAAGTAGTGTAACAATAACAATTTTTGTGTATGAAATTACTTTTCATTTTATTTATTTATTATACAAAAGACAACAGTAATACATCATATACTAATTTCTTAAGCAAAAATAAATCGTGAATATGTATGATCAATTTAAATATTAATTTTTTTAAGTAATAGAAATCAGGAATCCCAAGGATAGCGTGTATTACAGTGAACACTAAATACTAGCAGAGGCGCCGTTTTAGCATACTGGTTTCTAATTTCTGTTAATTTTCCACTTAATTCGATTTCTCTCACGGCCAAACTGATCGATTCTTCTTTGTTGAAAACGTTATGGCCATTAGATAATGTTATCCGGCAACCTAAGATACCTCCAACATTCATTATACAGTTGAATGAGCGAGCGTCATAGCCTAAAACACGCTTTCGGGCATTAACAATTAATATGACTTATCTTTTATTCATTACTGATGTATAAGCTATTTAGAACGCAATTCGTTGAACTTGCTCTAATCACTTGTGTCTCCAGTTAGACGGGTAAATATGCTCTGATAATTTGTCCATTTGCACTCAATGTATACTATGCTCGCCATTTCGCGCTGACAAAATAAACAATTTATTATATTTTAAAGTTGTTGTGTTTTTCGCTACAAGAAATATCTCAGGCGCTTCAGGTTAGAATATGTGAATGTATTGTGTAACTGCAAACCAGTAAAATGTAAAACAATGTCATGTATAATCTTAATGTACGAAATCCTATATTTTGAAATGAGTATAAATTATGTTAAAGCATACAATACCCCTTCAAACAAAAGGATCAAGAAAAATGTTTGTAAATAAATATTAATGAAAAATGAGAATGATTTTAAATGAATGTACTGTAAATTTGTTATACTTTAATGGTTAATCGTAATATATAGCTTCTACATTCAATAATGTTATGTCACGATAATGCATTATATTAGGGGTATGTGTAGTGCTGGGAATATCATCTTTGGGCTATAGGAGAGCATTACTTCTTCAAATAATCATATATTGTTTTAAGTTCTTACGTATTAGAGTAAGAGCAACAATTAATAATTTTTTTGCAGTTCTGTACTTAAGGATATTCACATAGCCCATTACAAAAGTTACATCATGGCATAGCAAGTGAAATTAGTCGCAAATCACGTGAGATATATTTATTGGTATTATGGGTCGCAACCTTGGTGTCAGGTGTGGTGCGTGCCTCACGATTCCCGGTGTGCAGTCGCTCGTCGAGATGGTATCACGTGACCTTGCCATCCGCGCCAACATCTCTGCCACTATTAATCTCCATAAAGGACCCGGTGAGGTGTCGTAGGGCAGGTGTTTCCGCTGGGAGGAAGGTATTCATCGGATGACGGAAGGTATCATTAAAGGATAGAACGCTGTGCGAACGAGTTTAACAGTTGTTTTACCAACTAAAAGTATTACTCATTGCAGTAGAACCCCTCTTAACCCGTTTGGTTGGGGCCGAGACCCTGGGTGGCTACCTCTTCGGCCGAGGTTCCCGTGAAAAATCTATTTTTCTTCAAAAAGAACCTTCAATATATTAGGTTATCATGAATACGAAATGAGACATTACAACTCATTTTACTGTACGGTATGTACATACATACGTAAACGAACACGAAAAAATTGATTCATAGAAAAATAGACGTATGTTGATTCATGAAAAAATAAGCCCGGAAGCAAGAGGGCGAACTTCCTCCTCTTCCCCTGTTCTGCCCACCACAACATAAACGCATTGCACAACTAACATCGTGTCACCTCGCTTTACTTTCCATGAACTTACAAGCAAAGACCCGTCAAACAATTCACGTTTGAGTCACAACCTGCCAGCTATTACACGCTGAATGAGAGAAAAGAAACTGTTCCACGGGATAGGCCAGTTAACCCAACGACCGGTTTAGAGGGGTTCTACTGAACTTGAAATTTTTGAAAATGAAATCCAGTTCCTACAAAGTCTGACGGAAAATCTGTGTGATAGTTTTTGAAAATATCTTAATGTATACGAAACAGATAGTGACGCAATCATCACTAACATGTTTTATGAGGTACTTTACTGCATCCTAGAAATTTGGTAAAGGATTCATTGAAATCGTATAAAAAATAATAAAGGAATAAATTTTCGTAACTCTTTTGTTTTCATTTTCTTAAACTTGAAAATAGTCGAATGAACGAGCAAAAATACTTCACTGGGGACTTAACCTTTTTTTAAAATATTCGACGCAATAGAAAAAAGACGGAATATGAAACGTTTCAAACTAAAAAAAATACCAACACTACAATAACAATTAAAATTTTGATGAAAAAGTCTTGCGTTACAACAGTACAACATAAGCGTAAACAGACAAGTGAACAATATTCAAATTAACTTAAGTTGTTCAAAACGTTTTAAGGTATCAAAAAAGGGTGTGATTTGTCAAGTATTTATAAACTGTGGATACAATACCACTAAACAAACGACACTTCAAAACACATGAACTTGAAATATTTTTTATATTTTACGTGAATATTTTCAAAGAATACCCCCTACAGAACTTCAGGATTTTTTATTTAAATTTTCAGGAAATGACAGATTATCTTTCTGGTGTTTCGGATAGTGTTATAAGCCATCGACAAAATTACTTTTCCCTTTTTTCATGGAAGAAATACAAAATATTTATAGGTTGCTATTTTACATCTCTTTTTATTGAATAGGTAGAAGCGTTGCAAAAAGTTCACCTTGGAGGAACATAAAGCGTGCAGTTTAATTTATAGAAAAATGCTGTAAAACGACTGTATTCTGTAGGCAAACACAATATTATGAAACTTGAACATTTGTTTTCTCGCAATTTAAGATCTTTTGATAAAAATAAAACTACTAAATCAATACGTTGAACATAAAACACACTCATTTTCCTGGCATCAAAAAGAAAAAACAATTTTTCATTGAATTTAGCGAAGAAAAGTTTAAGGGAACGTATAATTTAGTTTATTTTTAATGCAATTTGTTTTCAACGAACAATTAATTTAGAAATACATTTAGACAACTAGTTAACAAAATTATGTGTGTGGCCTATTTAGGATTCTGAACATTTTTGACCAAAGCATTGATTATTCAATGCCAAATTCAAATACTAGATTTACATTTCAAAGAATATTATCATTCTATAGACCTGCGTTTATGAATACATTATAAGTTTGTCATTCATGTTTGTCACTATAAACGTGTTATATATTAAAAAAATAACTCAGTAGAGTACTTCTGTTTATGTCCAACCTTTGACACTAATATTTAATATGGACATAATTCTTATTATTTTTGGTATTTAATTTATTTCAAAGAGGACAAATTATAAACTACCATATTCTTACAAAATATGTATTTATTTTTGTTTATTATAGAAATAAAATTGTTGTGATATAAATTGATCCATCGTTCAGGTGTATGGTATAAAGATATTTTCACGGTATTATATTTTTACTACTGTAATGAATCGTCGTTTCAAAAATCCAAGTGGAGAGTGGACTGCAGAAAAATTGATGTATTTTCTTGCAGTTGCTTGTTCATATAGTTACTTGTTGAGAACAAACAGTTAGTTTCATCAACTTCCCATTTATTGCATTAAATATTACATAGTCTATCTAAAGGTCACAAATATATTTAAAAATACTAAGATTTCGATGTAAACGAAACTTTTCAATTAGTTGAGAAATGTGTTGTATATTTATTTATAATTTTAAGCAATTTTTCAACTAAGAACGTTATCAATTGTGGTTTTCTCTGGTCACTTTAAGAACGCAAAATAATGGCAATAAATTGAAATTTAGCAAAAAAATATTAAATTAATTTTTCAGTCATTGCAAGGAGTGGTAGGTCTGAAGGTAAAACATTTAGGAACCATTGAAATAATAGATTGTTGTATGAATTGCGATTTAACTGTACATGGTAAGATAAAAATAAAGTATTGTAAGTAACATTTCTTCATCATCAAAATATACTATACTTACTATCACGTGCTACGACACTCCGTCAACACTAGAACCAAAGCTAATGTACTTTTATTGCAAATAGTTTTAAAGTATGTGTGAAATATGTGACGCAGAAATTGTTATTCATGATGTACCAACGACAGTCGGGTTGGGCTCTAATGACCTCGATGTTGGCGAGCCCTAAAGCCCCACAAAAAAAAGAAGACAGTCGGGTTAGTATTCCAAAATAAGTAAATTGCGTTGTGATATAATTTTTTGTTTCGACGTACGTACATGTAATTTGAATCTCATTCGACCAACAGAGTTAATGAATTAAATGAACTTAGAAATGAAACTTCTTCAAATACATACTCGTAACATTGGAAAAGCAATAAAGAGCAAATACTATTCACCTTTTACTTTTGTTACATCACTTATTCTAAAAGTATCTAGAGAACAGAATCTCCAACATAAAAGTGCATACATATATCTCAAAATCTAGAAAACGTATAGCTCAATAAATGAGAATAGGCATAATTGTCTGAAAATTCCCTCTATATCACTAGAGTAGTTCCCATCACGTATTGCTGTTATAGAGAATGTAGAGAAGCTGGGAATACAGCAAAAAAGGCGGATGCAAATAAAATAATCAACTCAGTATTTGCTTGACATATTAATTTTCATAATCAGAAAACTAGTTGACAACAGTCCACATTATGTTAACATTTTATTGAGTTGGAAAGGAATATTTTGTGATAAAAATTGTAAAATGCGCACTGAAAGAAATAATCTCATGAAATAAATTCCTGCAGGTTTAATTATTGAAAATAGAGGCAGATAAGTGTTTGAAAAATTATGAGACGAAGAAATATTAAAAGTCTTATTTCTGAAAAAAGAATCGATCAGGTAAGGCATGATAACAAGTGTAGAACTCGATGAATCGCGCGAGAAAAAGCTCGAGGCATAGAGAGGTGAGTGGGTCGACCGTGTGATGTAGTGCGCTCAAACGCTGTGCTATTGTCGCCAAATGAACGCGCGTCGCTCCAGAGTACGTTGGAGGCGGGAGCACAGCAGATTGATTGAAACAGTAATAGAACAAGCTACGCCTCACTCGTAGTGTAGAGAGGAAAGTGATTAAGAATGAGGAAATGTAATGACAATCGGACGTATGGGGTAATGAAGAGGGGGATAAATATCGACTGGATAATATCTTAACAATAGTTGGCAGATTATCCCTCCTGTGGGCGTGCATTTTACCGTCTCGCGAAAGCGACCAGTGTGTAAATCAATTTTATTCCATTTCCCTGGTTACAAATAGGGTTTTGTAAGTTTTAATGATTGTATTCAAACTAACATATGCACTCGCAGATAAGACCTCGGGACGTCTGACCATGTCTTATGAGATTGTGACATATACGGACGAGAGAGAGGATACTTCATCATGACTATTAAACAGTTAGAACTGATGACATTAAAGGAAAAGAACAAATTACTAGAGACAAGAGTGATATTTTAAGCTATTGAACAATATGCGGACCAAAGAAAAGAATAAGGCTGCGATACGTGAAACAACACACGACGGGTAGTCAATATGAGCAATGCTGGAACCAGCGGCAAATAGGCAAGACTAAGGGGAAGGAAATGTAGCAAAGATTCATGAGGAGAAGCAGAGACCCCGGAATGATCATGTTGAGACGTTTGTTGTCTATGTGGTTTATGACTAAGTTGTCATTAACGGTTGGTAAAAATGTGGGAAGTTATAATGTGTATTGTGATTGTTGTTGATAATAAATTAAATTGAAATTATACACATCACGAATTTTGATTTTTTGATAAAAAATAAGGCAACGTAGGGCAAGGAAAAAAATTTGAAAATAGACTGTGGAACATTCAACAAATTGCGACCGCACCTGTTCATCGTTTCCAATATGTTTGATAGTTTAAACAATATGAACAAGTTAGACTCACTTACGACAAATATAAAGGGAAAATTAGTAAGATTGATAAGAAAAGTCCGATAATGATGAATAAATTGAGAAAGAATATGTGTATAATACTTACATGGCAAGAATTGCGTCGCAAGTGTTGTGAAAAATGCAAACGTACGTGGACACGTGCAGCACTGTATGCTGTGGAACGACTTACGTGAGTGGGCACATTCTCCATTCAGTGCGGCATTACTCGCGACTCACTTTTCAAAAGGTAATAGACAACTAACGATGAAGGAAAAGTCCATTATTTGGTGCAAGATGGTGGTGATTTTGTCAACTTAGAATAATTAAGAGAAGCCGAGAATCACCATAAAATCATAGGTTGAATACGTTTGCCGCACTGAGTGAGATTCTTCACAACTTCCTATCGAAGGGTTAAAATAGAAAAGTTGCCATAATTCTATATACGTTATGTGTCGTTTCATTGTAAACACTGTGGTTTTCATAGAAATACAGAGCTGGTTTAAAAATTTGTTCTACAGGTACCCAGGAAACTCCTAAAATATATGTGAAAATCTATGATTCATGAGTTGTAGAAAGCACAAAGAGAATACAGCGAAGCGATTAGTGTATATTCAGAGTATGACATTGACAAGTGTTTGTGTTCACAATTACGTTACGAAATGAGAACTCACATAACAAAAAGAAAATTCCTCCTACATTGTCACAGCTTTAACTTCATACGACAATGCATTTATTAATGTTCAATCTTCATTTGACACTATCAAGAATAATTTAGCAAATTATTTTATAACCTTTCATTCATATTATTTGGCTTTGGAGCTATTGTGTTAATATCATTCACATTAAGAAACCCGATGTTAAATAAATAGATGTAAAACAATAAATAAAAATATAGTATATTACAACAGGAAACAAGTTTATTCAATAATATCGATGAATAAATTCAATATTGATTTAAATTATGTGTTCATTGTTTCATAAATTTTACATGTTTTTTAGACAGTATCATCATGTGATATTTATACAAATGTCATAATCAAGGAGAAAGTTTATTCTTAAATGGCATTCGTTCGCCATTCTGAAAAAAAGAAGAAAAAAATGTGATCAACGAAACTCAGGGGACGCGACCTACCTGGGAGGTCGTGTGCGACTGGTAGGATACGCGTAGGATAAGCATCCCTTGGACGTTGAGTCGTTTGTGCCTCCCCATTACTTAACACTGGAAACGATTCTGAAGATTCTGGTAAAACGCCCGACTATACGACGCATCGTCTCGATGTTGCTCCGTGTGAAGAGGGCCTTGGACGCATTAAATTGTTTGGCGCACAGAAAACCCGAGTTCTTCCATCTTTGTATGGTACTCCTATACATGACGTAAAATGTATTAGTGATGTGTTGAATTTGAACCTCCATTCTTACGTGCTACTCGACATAACTTCCATTCCATGTGTTTGGAGAAATTTTTAAATTAACTTCTCATGTGTACACACGAAAATAAACTCTTAAGGTGTTTGATGTAGTGTTGACCCTTAGTCCCAACCGAATAAATAGGAAAGGTGAATATAACAATGGCAACGAACGTGCGATAAAGAGGAAATCGATAATACTATAGCAAATGGTGAATGATAAGAGAAATAACTTTATTGAACATATAAACATAAATACATGTTCAATATAAACAAATCAAAATTGCATTTAGATTTGAGAATTGCGGTAAAAAAATGCGGAATGAAAATTTAAATGAAAAAAAAAAAATAGAAAAAAAAATGGAATTGACACATTATTAAAATTTATGTAGATATAATAATTCATTGTAAGGAATACAAACGATTAAGATGTGGATGGAGTGTAGCGCAATGTGGTATGGTATTAGGACACACAGTGAAATACGGCGTCGGATAATTAGGTTAGCACTGTGAATGCTCGCTCTGGTGCTGCCTGCAGGAATTAACGGCACTTCACAGAGATGTATGCTTGTGGGCGGGGCGTTGCACTATTTAATTAAACAATTTTTGCGGCTGCTTGAACCCGTATGGGCAGTGAGGATGTCAGCAATACCCAATGGTTGGATTCCCTCGTGAGAAGAGGAAATATTCGATATGCGGTCGTGAAAGAGAAAGTAAATAACTTCAAAACAAAAAGCGTTTGGTACAGCGAAGGAATCGTCGATAGAAATGGAAGTTATGGTGATCTTAATGAAATAGAGAAGCATCAAAGACAAGGATTAATTCGAAATAATCAACTTTGTTGAAAAAATTGAAATATTTAGGAGGAAGAGAAAAAGTAAATGATTGCTCAGAACTTTACAATACAGTTCACTTTTCTTCTCAAACTTCATGAGGAACAACTCTCATATTATGAAAGAAATAGCTCACGTATAATTAAAAAAACGAGTTTTACTTGCAAGTTTTAATTGTGTTAATTTACGGTAGACAAAATAACACGTTTATATATTGAATGAATTCATTTCTTTGTCATGATAGCCCAATTATATTCTAAATTATCCCTGTAGATTAAATACAAATTAAACTATTTAGGTGCACTCAATGGGCTTTAGTCACTTTAAAGAGCTGTTTATTAAAAATACAAAACAATATTTCACATACGTATCCTCCACATTATTTCATAAATCGTAGTAAAATTCGGTATTATTACTTGTCAGACGAGTGCAGCCCTTCTTGCTACTTACTTGTCATGAAAAGTGCAGGAAGCACGATTTGCATAATTGTAATCATTTTCGTAATTCTATACCAAAGCAGAATACTTAAAAACAAACTGCTTATGAATATTAATAGTGTTTAGATAATTAGCTACGAGCCAAAATATTGACTCCATCTGAAGGAAACGTGAAGGATATGATCGCTGTCTAACCCCAGAGCACTTCCCCTCTTAATGAAACAGCGTTCACTCTCTTTCCGGATGAAACAAACGAGGACGTTACCTCTGATCACCTCGTCCATTTCGCCGGAGAAGCTGAGATGCAATTAACAATGCGGCGGAGAACTCGGGACGGGAGCTCCCGTCACGAAGCTATCTTTCCGTGGTTAGCGCTCCGTCGGAGATAAAGTCCGCTTGTTCCATCTCCCAGCGTCGAAAGGGCAGTAAAGGGAGTGCGCATTTGTTCCTGTCTCGTAGCGGATCCTTCATCTTCCCTTGAAAGACGCTCGCTCCCGCGGATAAAAAAACGTCGAGGTGCTTACAGGAAGCGCAAGGGGCTGACCCTTAGTCACAGGAAGTGTACAGACAGAGGGCAGTATAATTCATTGCGTTTCTTCGAGAACATAATTTATGAAGTGAAGAACATTTTGACATGTACCAAGTAATCTTTTTCTTCAATTTTGATGTCTACGAACAGTGTCATACTGAAATGTGCAGTTTCCTTTAGGAATTAAACCTAAAGATTCAAGCAAAGCTCTCATTTCTCTGCATTTCAAATTCATACGTGTACTACATACTAGAATGTATTTACTATTGGAGGAAAGTGACCAAATCCGAACTCCTGCCCAATAGCAAAGTAATCGGTTTCCTGGTTCTTCCTTCTCCTAAACTCCACTGAAATCAAGAGTAAAAAATAGATT
Organism: Laupala kohalensis; assembly: GCA_002313205.1. Lineage (NCBI taxonomy): Eukaryota > Metazoa > Arthropoda > Insecta > Orthoptera > Trigonidiidae > Laupala > Laupala kohalensis. Next base: position 888,143 of record NNCF01126018.1, on the reverse strand, counting down.
ATAAATAAGGTTTCTACTATTCCGTAGGGAAGAGCACGTCACCCGCTTCACTTGTGTCTTAGCTATTAAATATTTTGAGAGTGGAAGAATTTTTACATTGTGCTGCATTTTTCATTATTTTTCCTAGATTTTGGCAGATACGTATTTCGACTTCTATATATTTTTAAATGGTAAGGTTTAAGGTTAATATATATCACTGAAAGGGGTCTAATGACCTTGACGTTTACGAGCTCTAAATCCCCAAGAAAAAAAATATATCACTAAACCTTTTAATTTAGATGTTAGATTAAACATTTATTGTGTTAACAAAATGTACGCTGTGGTCGCGTAAACCGGACCCCTTATTATTTTCCTGTTTAAAATCTGTCTGTATTTATACACACTCTTATCTTGGAATTATGTTGCATATTTCAAGAGAATAATGAGTAAGGTTGATAAGAAAAGTATAGTCCGTCTAAAATAGCCAAAGTTATTGATGCAGTTCGGAAAAAGTCGATGTGTGTGAAGAATGTCGGTGAACGGTTTAATGTTCCGCAAAAGAAAACCACTTATGAGGTTATCCTAGATGAAGAACGGTACCTGAGAAAGTACAAGAAGCAAAAATGGACAGACCTACAGTTTTGGAATAAGATCTTGAAGAGCTGGTTCACTATTTTCTTGCTATGGATGCTTCCTTATTTCAGCAAACTCGTAATTACTTACGAAGCATGACCGTACGATAGTTAGAAAGGAAAAACATTGAACATCCTTTAAAAGATAAAATAACCTGGAACATTACTTTAGTTCTTAAACGCCACTAAAATACACTGTCAGAAACAAAGCCTAGAGTATCCTACAGCAGGTTTCTTGAGCTAATCAAAGAAAATATTGAAATTCTAGAACATTGTAGAATTATATTTTCCCTGATTTAATAGTTTACTTTGTTTAGATTCATTCTTTTACAAGGGGTCCAATTTGGGCAACAGTTTTCCTAAATGCCAAAGCGTAAAGTTTTTGAAAATATTTTTTCATATCAATATGTTATTATTGTTCCCAAAATTAAAAATGTATATGGTGTATAACCTTGTAAAGTAAGTATTGCATTTTTTACATATTTTTCACTTTCCTAATACTTTTTTATCAAAAACAAAATGGGGGTCAGGTTTTGGGCACTTTCCTTTAATATTATCCAAAAGATGTGTTACTCAGAAAAATAATCGTATTTTTTTAAATAAATATCGAAAATCTAATATTTGTGATCGATAAGATATTTTACACAATAAAACGTTGTTAAAACCTTAAATATTGGAGTTAAAATTACGACTTCAATTACATTTATTTTTTAACTCTTTTTTACAATTATTTACTATTTTTTACAATTATGATGAGGAAAATGTTATAATCACCTTAAGAATTGCGAAAGATAATATTATACCCAAATGAAGATATCAATTTTGGAAATCTATTTCCGTGTAGAGTAGGCGTACATAATTGACATTTGTAAGTCTACACAATTGACTCTTGTATGCACCAATCTGGGATGCGATGTGCGATGAAAGTACTCTCAGGCAGGCGTTGGTGGGACATAGATGTGGAAGGGTGGTGAAGGGGAAGGCGGGGAACATCTGGCGTCAAGGGCCAAGGCAAAGGGCGTGTCGAGGGGCCACTGGCCTTTGCTTCCCTCACAACAGGTGCGATGAAGGAGCTTCCAGATGCCTGCCATCCGACAGCACATTTGACCCTATGACACATCAACATTATGTGTAGGTGGTTAGCAGAGGCGTAGCAAGAGATCTCAATGTACNGTAGGTGGTTAGCAGAGGCGTAGCAAGAGATCTCAATGTATATTTTAATTATTCAGCGCGCCAAGTATGTGTGTAACAAGTAAATGGAAATTCCAATTATCCGCATGAATTAGAACTAGACACATCTATATTTTTTTAACCGGAAAGTTAGATTTGTTTCATAAATGTATTATCCTTCAGATAAGTTACAAAAAATATATTGTAGAACTAAAAACAAAGACTTCTTCACAATACACAGTATAAACATTTTAATGGTATAATTGGTTTCTAATGATTACAGTTAGATCAGTACAATAAAAAACAATAGTTTAATGTACAGTAATCGACCCGGATAGTTTGCGATTAGAATTATTGAAGGTCTACTATAAATCCTTAAAGTAAACTGAACATTGTCTCCAACCTTAAGGTTGAATGTAGTCAACTAATTCACTGTATTAATATTTTGAAGAAGAATCTAAGTCAATTAGGAGGACGTTTTTCATTTCATATGATTAATTATTTACTTTACTACAAGTAATTTGATGTATAATTAGACAATTGTAAACTCATTAAATCGAGGTGGATATATTTTTTCCTGTGTTAATATTTCGTTAATGTGAAAGTACACGCATATGTTAAAATGGATCATATAAATAAAATTTAAGTAAATGTGTAGATTATATTGCCCACACAAAATGCCGATATATTGAATTACTTCAGAATTCGTTTTGAAAATAGTTTAAAAATTAATTCTCTCATTGATGTTTTTTCTATCAGGTAAAGCTTCCAAAATCTTAACTTTGTTGGTGATGTACCGGGGTTAATAATATAAATAAATAAATCGTTTGAAAGATAATAGATGTATAAAAACGTTTTTAGATATTTCTTTTTCTAGCTTTGGTGGATAGTCACATTCTCTTTCTGAAAAATTACTGAGAAATCCACAAATTTAACAAAAAANGTTTTTTCTATCAGGTAAAGCTTCCAAAATCTTAACTTTGTTGGTGATGTACCGGGGTTAATAATATAAATAAATAAATCGTTTGAAAGATAATAGATGTATAAAAACGTTTTTAGATATTTCTTTTTCTAGCTTTGGTGGATAGTCACATTCTCTTTCTGAAAAATTACTGAGAAATCCACAAATTTAACAAAAAACTTGACATCGTCCTGTTTTGTGACATGCCATTATTTTGAAAAGGTTGACCATTTGCGGCCTGACTGATAGTGTTGTATCGAATACACAAATCACAAACGTAATTATCTTTAATATCATAATACCACTATACTTTCAAAAGTATTTGTTTTTCAATGGAGCAGAATGTCTCCAAAATCGAGAATCGTAAGATATTTATATACAATGTGTTTTGGACAAAAATTTTCAGTCCTTCGAAACAATATTTAAACAGACATAAAAAATTAACCCTATAAAATCGATGCTGCGTAAAACATACTACAAATTATTCCGTTCACTGAGAAATAGGTGAGGACTACCTTTGAGATTGAAGATAAACAAATTGTGCTTTCTAAGATATCATGCATTAATATGTATTTTTATTTTCTTTATTCATGGGCTATATAACTTCTATTAATTAAGAACTGAACACATGCTCAGAGAAAATTTGTGCTTGAATGATTTTTGAAGGTATTGTAAAAATATATATTTTTAAAGTAAGAGTACATTAAGTGAATGAGAATTTAATACTATAGTGCTCCCTTTTAAAGTGATGCTTAAATATATAATAAAATAGACTACTATAATAATAACAACTCAAAAACCAAGACCGCAACTATATTAAATAGTTTCTAGACCTTACAAATGAGATGAAATTGTAGCAGAAGCTACATGTTACACGAACAGTGAACCAGAGAACATGAGTTAAGTGCAAATAAACCTTTCCCCAATCAAATACTAGAATGTTCCACAAAAAACAAAGTGCATAACAATCGGGAATGTTCTCGAAACAAGAACAAGTGAACACATATGTGCTACAATGCAAGTATGATAAATACCGAACAAATGAACAAATAACGTGAATGTTGACCAATCACTAAATTTGGTTCATAAAGTAAGACCATAGTTACTAAGGTTATTGAAGTAACAGCAACACACACTGCTACGACCAAATGTTTTCACCGCGATTCATGTTGAACTACTTAGCTACGAGCAGAACGTCGCGTCACTTCGCTCCGCTCTCATGCGTATTGAAACTCAGTGTCATACTAGCTCTAGACCAAATGTTTTCACCGCGATTCATGTTGAACTACTTAGCTACAATCTGATCTCTAGATTCCAGCTATTAATAATAACATTTTATGCGAACTAGTGATAACTTCACTTCACTACTGCTACCGATCTGACGTCTAGAACGTGAATCGATTGCAACTGTGCATTGACAGTCTAACGTGGAGACTATGTATTCCAGTGACATTGAAACACAGTACCAAATAGGCACGTCGCTATTTACATGTGTGGACTATATTCATTTTGTGGAAAACCACGTAAACTTAGTGCATCACCCTCAACAGGAATATATTGTTATCTACGCAGCCACCAAGAGGTTGTCTCTCATAAATCGCAGTGCGAATTCGATGTCGACAAGTTCTGAGTAAGAAACTAAGTAATTTGTGAGGAGTTGTTTACAAAACTCTATGCATTTGACATTGCTTGATAACCAAAGACTAACTGACTTTTCTGACTCTTCAAGTTATATTATTAGTGTTATTTTAACATTTGTCATTGATTTATTGCTTTATCAATGTTTTTATGTTTCATTCTATTGACATGTTATTTTATTGATTAAGTGGTTCAATAATGTTTTATGTGTTTCTTTTCATTTACATGTTTTTTCACTGACTAATTGATTCAACTATGTTTTATGTGTTTCCCTCCATTTATGTTTCTTTATTGACAAATTGTTTCAACTATATTTTTGTGCTCAGTCTATTTATATGTTTCTTTGCAAATCATCTTTGATTCATTGAACTGATGTAATTAATTCAATTTTTTAGTGCTTTGTAATTTAAGAATAAATCCAGGAATTTTATGTTCTGATTCCTATCGAAGTGTGTTTCTGCATCACCAATAAACATGTCAATGTCATTCATGATTTTGAACTCGACAATTATTTATCGTAGTTAGATAAGTAACGCTCTCAATTTTCTTTAATATTTATTTTTATTTTGGAGGGGTAAATTAATTATTAACGAACACGCATTATTTATTTTCAGCTTTTATATGTAGACACTTTAAATATTTAAATATACTTTATACCCCGACAGAATAAAATCTTTAATATACTAGGAAATAACTGAATCAGTACAATTGCTATTTGAAGTTTTCTGTAATCAAGAAAAAGATGAATTATTTCGCGGTTTCAGGAAGAAAGTGAATTGTTGAAGAAGCATGAAGTAAGCTGGTTCCGTAAAAGCAAACTCTTAACCCTGTGGTGACTCCCAACATTTTTTCTTCGAGGAAAGTCGTCGATCCGTTGAGCGTGAGAGTAGTAGCCGTAAGTTCTCTTGAACCCAAAGAGGTCCTTTGAGCACAGCTCCACCTTTTCCTTCCTTTGGCACCAACCCACCAACACCCCTTCGCTACTGAACGTCGCGACTGCCTTTGAGTCGCGCCTTCTTTGTCGTGTTGGCGTCCCTCAGGGCTCTAACATTCGCACCCTACATTCCCTTCTCACGCATCCACCCTTCAGCTGGGATGCTTCTTCCCAATCTTTTAGGGAGTCGTTCGCGAGAAGTGTTCAGCTTCGCAAGTGAGGATCGAATTCTAAAGCAGTGTACATAAGAGGAGTTTATAAGAAGATGGGTATTATTCAAATTTCGAAGAAATTGAGATAGGGTTAATAGAGTTAATAGTTTACATTTTCTAATACTTTAAATATATACCAAGAATATATAATTAATGTTTCAAATTCATGTAACATATAACCAAGTTTTTGATATTTGATGAGAAACAGTGTATTAAGTTTTGATGACATACATAAAGTGTTTAATCGGAAGTTAACCTCTAGAGGACTAATTATTATGGTTGTCTCTTATTTTCAAAATCCGTTTCCGATTCAAGATTCGTCGAAATAATTATTTTTAGAACGTTTTTCTCTCAGTCGAGGGTAATGAGAATATAGCACTAGAAGATTAGCACAACTATTTCTGAAAAAAAATCTCTTTTTATTGAAATTCCTGTATTGCACCAAATGTAGTGCAGTGTTGCAGTTCAGATTTCAACTCAACATTAATTAATTTTTTCCAGAAAACATGATCAGTAAATTAAAATTGTCAATGAACCAAAAAAATTGGAATGAATGTTTGCAGAGTTATATACCACGACAATATCAAAAGAAAAGAATATTTAAATGATAAATTTTTCACCTGCTGCTGGTTAGAAATATTGGTGTAAACAACTTACTTTTACTTTGTTCTCTCTATATTCCTCCAAAAGTATGTCTTTACTTTCTATCATTTTTATATCTTTGTAATATTTATAGTTTTCCACGGTGATTTACTATCTCTTGCGGATATAATACTGAAATTCACATTATGGCATAGATACCAATTCTTTTGAAACTTTATTCTGTAAAATGGGTTGTATGCACATTCAAGATATATCTCAGAAAAGAAAAATATTCAAAACTTTTCAATTAAAACCCATTATATTAAGGAAAATATTATAGTAACCAAAACTAACAGTCTAAAAGTACATCCCTTATAGCCTCGTTTCAGAATTATGACTCATATTTAATATAGATTAACAAGCATAAAAATTTTCCGATAAACTTATATTTTTGAAAGGGAATTTTGAAATGGTTTGAAGTACCGCAAACTTAATTTTCCTTCCACGTTAATATATACTGAACCAAGCATATATCAGAATAAATTTATTCTAACAGTTTCTTACACTTTGGTATTTTCGCCTCTCGTTCACTCCTTGGACTTCACATCCATTATATCTCTCCTCTGCCACTATCCTAGCGTTGACCTTTATTACACAGTCTCACATGTTTTGTCTTCATCGTTAAAGAGAACTTGACAGAATTTGTATTTCTGTAAGCATTGAACGCGAACAAAGTAAAAAAAGAACAAAAAAAGAAACAATTTAAAAAGTATGTGGTGCTACTTAGAAACCTACCAACATCTCTTCTTGCGAACTGCTCCAGGGAACACAGTCCTCATCAAACACGGACGGTTATATTTTTCTTTATGTTTTTATACATGATTATTTAAATATGTATATTTTATTGACACTGAATGACACTGAATCGAGTTAAAGAGTGGAAATCTTATTAAATAAAGCGTGTGATTGTATATTTTCGGTTTATTAGTTTTCATTTGCACATCTTGAAACATTTGAACCGTGATATTAGTGTTCGNAACACGGACGGTTATATTTTTCTTTATGTTTTTATACATGATTATTTAAATATGTATATTTTATTGACACTGAATGACACTGAATCGAAATAAAGCGTGTGATTGTATATTTTCGGTTTATTAGTTTTCATTTGCACATCTTGAAACATTTGAACCGTGATATTAGTGTTCGTGACAGATGATGCAGAAGCCATCACAATGTAAAAGAGCAGAAACGCTGACTGCGTTCGCATTGCTTCTCTGTGAGGTGTGTGAGGTGGAAGGATGAGAGAGGAAGAGAGTGCCTACGTGGCAGAGCGTGCGGAGCATACGGAGGAGCTTCCCCCGGCTGCCTCCAACGCGTAGGGACACCGAGACCTGGAGGAGGGCGCGCTGCCCTTCGCTGCGAATACAAACGCCCTCCGTCTGCCACTAGAGCACTTCGTGGATTCTTCTTCCTCTGTGATGTTCTCACGCAGCTATTCATTTCACATAGAGTATGACGTAGGAGGTAAAGGTTTCCTTTATTATGACTCTGAAAGGATCTACGACTATTATGATGTATATTTCATTGCTTTCTTTCATGTTCCTCATGCAATAAGACCTACTTTTCCACCTAAGCACATCCGGTAGAAAAGGGTGCAGTGACTGTGGATTGCGGAAGTGCTGAATGATTCGAACCAAAATTAGGTGGGAATGGGAGAGGGAAACCTCGGTATGCAACTTCATTCAAGTTACAGGTGTATGATGGGGGTCCATACGAAAGCTCTCCAGTTTAGCAGCATATACGAAGTATAAATGATGTTGCCACTAGTTACACTCAGCATGTTTACATGACGATGTTTGTGGTAGTACGTTCATGTCGCTAACGGCAGGATACATTTATATACAAGTAGTACACATTTCTTATACGTAACGATCACACATGAAGCGATTGAAACAAAATAATCTAATATATTTTAATGTTTTGAAACGGTCATTCAATTGGTTCCAGATTTTTACGATTGTATAAGATCCGTTTGGAATAGTAGGTGAAGTTATGTCCGGAAATGTACGCAACACTCCATACTTATGTGTAACAGCAGGTTGCATCTTACTCCTTAACATCAAGATTTTGTAGTCTTCTAATTAAATACATACTACGGGTGAATACGATAATTTGACAGGTAAAAGTCGATTTAAAAGTTTCACATTAAATTATTATGTATAGAAATTGTGAAGGATGTTTTGTTGAAGGATTTTGAACGCAATTAACTCATGTTCTTCATTAAAGTATAGCAAGTTTCAAGACATTTTATTGTTTGGGAGGTTAACAGAACGTTTTTTTTAATTACTTAGCGATAGTTCAATAAATACATAAAAAATAATTGAATAATAAAAAATATATGAAACATATCCTCTAATAAAATGTCCCATTATGAAGTATCCTCAGTAGATAAATATCAAATGATGTCCCTCTCACTTATAAACATTTATCTATGAAATAATTTTACATTTCAGTAGATTTTATTCTGCTTAAATATTTTACTGTCAAAATCTAATGATCACTAACAGTATAAAACAGCAATTTCCGAGTAGATCACAAATAAATCACTCCAATTCAAATATAGCTGACTAAACAGCAAATTTGGACATCAGAAATTACGTAAGTAAAATGTACGATACTTAAACAAATACCAACGACTTCAAACTCTTTCATATTTATCCCACTATTTTTCTTTTCACAATAAAACAAGAAATTTAGAATCGCTAAGTATTTTTCCTAACTTTCTAAATATTCAGCTTATGATCTATCTAAGATTCATAAATGGTTTACGACTTCTCGCCAAATAATTTACTACAATTTCAACATGAAACAGACGCTAGAAAATCATTTAAATGAATGTTTTCGTCAACACGCTCAAGAGAAAAGTAATGACCTAGTTAAACAAATTAATGTTATTTGTTTTTCCAAACACGGAACTAATTTCTTTTGACATTAGAAATCTCTTTATAAAATACCTGCCTCTGAGTAAAACTCCTTATGTGAAACAAGACCTCTTCTTCTGATACCTCTTACAGAAACTGAACTTTTTATAATTTCTTTGAGTTTGACAATCAAAGTCTGTCAACAGAACTAATAATTGCTCAAGGGCTCTCCTTCTCCCTAAACTTACTGATTTTTGAATAGGTCACATGAAAATCAAATGTGTGACTCTTGGCATTTTCTTCTATCGAACATCACTCTTCCTCCGACTTCCCTCTGCAAACCACTCATTCTCAAATAGTTAAAAACCTCCTTGCTTTATTAATGAAATTCTTTACATCTTCTGGAGTTATAGAGTTTTTCATAACATAACTCTTTTTCTACTCTTTTCCTATTTTATTCTTTAGAGTACAATGACCTTTATTGGCACCCTGAGCTCATTAGCATATACAATTCGTTCTCGAATTTCACGAAAGTAGGAACTTTTTTTTTATTTTTAGTATGCTTGCACCTAGCTAGAGTTCTCATTCATTTTGACCATTTAACTGAAAACTTTCGTATGTTAATTTCTTGTCATTAGTTCCGACGCAAGACTAACATCTAAATTGAATTCAATTTTTTTTCTTCTCCTTTTTATTACTTAATATTTTTATGAATTTAGTACAATTATTTACATCTATCATTTTATAATATCATGTATTCATTTCAGTACAAATTTTTTTAGGTGCTAAAATACGCTATTACAATAAAAACTCTGATAACCCTAAAATATCTTATAATTTGCAATATTATGACAAAGGTCTATATATCAACATTACCAAGCATGTCATGCGTTGATGGTGATTACAAGAAATAAAGTAATGAATTTGTTTTGGGGGAGTACTATTTGACGTACAACTTTTATCTCATGTTCTAGTACATACAAGTATCATTTCTCTATAGGTACTTTACATTTTCATGAGAATAATTTATTTGAATTTCTGCAACGCTTTTTAAATAAAATAAAAAGGGCTTAAGTTTTGCTATTAATTTCAAATTCTCTTGCAATTGTATGCAGAAACGTTCTATCGTTTATCAACATATTCACGTCACACATAGCTTGTAGCTCGGAAGATGATCATGGAAAAAATTATTTTGGATAGAAAAGTAAAAGCAATCAGAAATGTGAATGTGTAAATCACAATTTACAGTATCGAGTAGGCCATGTTAATAGTAGCGAGAAAAATTAATTGCCATGTTTTTACAGGATAGTTCGTATTCATCAGATATCATAATCGCAGTTCTTAGAATAGCATTAATCCGCCCAAATTTTTACGAAAAATGAAGATCGATTTTAATCATAATTCATATTTAATTACGTTTCATAGACCGTGCATGAAATATGAATACAAAATTCACAATAAACCTGACATAATAAAGTATACGATTTTAACCTAGCAAAATTCTTTATTGCAATTATAAATCCATTGGATCTCAAATGAATATTTTCCATAGAAATACTTATTTGTTGTAGAATTTCTTTCTAAACACTAGTTTCCTTTTCGATACGAGTGAAAAAGGATTTACGGAAAACACTTTGATCTTAGAAATGTTTCTTGCAACCCCGTGAAATTAATATACAAATAACTTAATATACAACGTACGTCCGCGACAGGCCAGTAAGACAAAGGGCATGTATTAGATGTATTGTGTTGGAACGTTGAAGGATTGACGAGGAAACTGACTCAGGGAAGTTTTCGTGACATCCTTGAAAAATTCTCTGTAATTGGATCACTTTAAACGTAGTGTAAAGACGGAGACTCGGTTAATTTAAATTAATATACTTCTTTTACGAAACATATGAGAAAAAAAATCGCGTGGAAGAAACCCAGGTGGAGCCACAATTTATTGCAAGAATTCAACGAATTATAGTTTCTGAGAAATAAATATAAATTTGCTAAGTTCCATATGCGTTAAACTAGAATGCACGGGTAAATTAATTTTAATTATTTATAGACACTCACAACGATTTGTGTACTATAATAGTTCCTTTTATGACGAGTTAGACCATATATTAAAATCCGCTGAAAACTAGGAATCCCAATGAAGGACTTTTATTAATGGGAGATTTTAATTCAAGAATAGGTGAAAGAATATGAACGAAAATCTTCATGTTAATTATAATAATAATAATATAATTAGAAAAAGTAAAGATAAAGTGAGCAATGACGAGGGAAGCGAATTACTAGAGCTATGCTATTTACATAATTTAGATATTTTGAATGGTTCTTATGGGGATGACGCATGCGGAAATTTTACGTATATTAATAAAAATGGAGAGAGCGTAATTGATTATGGTTTGGTGTGTCCTAAAACTATGCAGTGGATAGATAAATTTCGTGTAGGTCAAATAATAGAATCCCATCACATGCCACTTCATTTAACCTTAAAATATAAGAATAGTTTACAAGCACTACAACAATCAAAGAGATTGTCAAAAATTAAACGATTTAAATGGAACCATGAAAAACGACTAGAATTTGCAGCGAACTTTGAAAGGAATCGCGGAAACTTGCACGCAGATATTCTAAATAGGTTGCAGTTTGGAGAGCTTAATGCCGCAACAAAATCTTCACGAAACAGTCTACAGAAAGCGGGTTGACACATGCGAGTACACACACAGAAAAAGCACAACACTCGAGAAGCGGTTTGGTTCATCATAGATTGTAGACAGGCGAAAAAAGATGCTGAAAATACATTAACATTCTACATTTGGTGGGGAGGAGAAAGCTTACGACAAAAATACGTACACTTGAGAAAAAGCTATAAAAGAATAATTAACACAGCTAAGCAACAATGGCAGAATTCGGTAGCGGAAAGAATTGAAAGCATTATTAACAGTAAAAATGTTGCAACTATTTGGGATACTATAAATAAATTACGATGTAGATATAGTTGCAAGAACAGTATAGAGGCGAAAAGTTAGGAAGAGCACTTCGCTCAACTTCTTTCCCGGAATCAGGGTATGCAACGGACGGGCCACGTAATCAAACACCAAATAATAGTGATAGATTTAGACCGTGAAATAAATATTGATGAAATAAAAGATGTGGTACGGAATTTGAAGTCTGACAAAGCAACAGGTTCTGATGGTATTCCAGTGGAATTTTTAAAGGAAATAAATTCTAGTATTGCCGCAATTCTCGTGAATTTGCTGAATTCTCTATACGACACTTCCACGTTTCCTGAAAATTGGAATACATCAATAATTTGTCCAATTTGTAAAATCAAAGGTGACGTTAACGATCCTAATAACTATAGAGGTATTTCCTTAATTAATACAATAGCTAAGATTTTTTGCAAAATTCTTCATGTACGGTTAAATAAATGGATAGAAAAAGAAGAAAAAGTGACAGCATTGCAAGCAGGATTCAGAAATAACTATAGTACAGTAGACAACATTTTTATAACTACCACAATGGCGGAAAAGGCAACTTCCGTGAAAAAAGGTGAGCTATTTTGTGCTTTTGTGGATTTTGAAAAATCATTTGATACCGTTAATAGGGAAATACTTTAGTATACTCAAGAAAGTAAAGGAATCTCCACAAAATTCCTAAAAATGCTTCAAGGGATATACAAATCAGACACGGCATGCGTGAGATTAGAATCAGATTGTGTAACAGATACATTCTCTGTGGAAAGAGGTGTAAAGCAAGGTTGCGTACTTTCCCCACTTCTCTTCATACTATTCATAGATGGGCTTGTAGATAGATTAGCCACGGTAAATGCAGATGCACCCAGGATCGGAGATGAAAATATTTCAATACCAGCACTCCTTTTTGCCGACGACTTGATTATTTTCTCAAAAACACAAGAAGGTTTACAAAGAAGTTTAGATGAATTAGAAATTTTCTGCGAAGAAACGAAACTAAAAGTTAACGTTAATAAGACAAAAACCATGACTTTTAAAAATGGGTGGGTCTACAGTAAGAATGAAACTTGGTCGTATAAACGAGAAACGCTAGAAAACGTTAAAGAATACATATATTTAGGAGTAATCATCTGCATGAACGTAACTTGGACGAGACATATGGAGAAAGCTCGACGAAAAGGCAAATACATTTTAAGTACAATAACAAAATAAAAAATTACAATTCCTGAAATTGCACCAAGACTCATGGATAAAATGTTTCAATCTCTACTCATCCCGGGAATTGAGTACGAAGCGGAAATATGGGGCGCGGGGAATAACGATATTTTAAACTCGCTTCAAACGAAATATCTTAAAATTGTAACGAGCATTGCTCAATGCACAGCAAACAGTGGCATTTGGTGGGAAATTGGGTTGCTTCCAATTGAACTAACTCTCCAATTAAGAGCAATTAAATATTCGCTTTTGATAAGGGTAGGCACCAGGAACCCACTTGTAACTCAATCTTACCATTGTAATATAGAAGGAAAATGGGACAGGCAAATTGAAAATTTAATTCATAAAGCAGGAATCACTTGTGTGAGTCAGAATAGTCCATCTTTAAACGACCTAAAAGATATTAAGAGAAAACTCCAAGACTTATACCGTCGTGAAATAGAAACTAACAGACTGGAAATGAGATCACTTATCGTGCAAACCTTAGTAGCTGAACAATGGGGTAGAAAACCATACATTGACTGTCTCAAATTAAAAGAACGATCGGGTTACGGATGGTTTCGCGTAGGAGGGTGGAAATTAAGAAAACTGAGGGGGGATCGAGACTCTATTTTCCCACTTTGCGGGGAACAAAGTGAAGATTGGATTCACATTTTACTAACATGCCCGAAAACAGATCAAAAATGAACTTTTATCCAAGTTGGTGCATTCCAATATTATCACATTAACGTAGATTTAGCCATTGCGATAATGAGGACAATATAGTATCTGTAGTGCAGTTCTTGGGTCAGTTCCTAAGCTATGTGAGGGAAATGAGAGAAAGAGTAATATGCGCTGAAACCACTGATTCAAATGAACCGTGATTCTGCCGCTTCATCTTTTTCTTTTGTTTCAGGCGGAGACATGTTGAGACGACAATCCAAGGCTTTACGTCAATTATATGTTCTTTTGTTTTAGTATTGTAAATAATTGAATTTTATTTTAATCTTTATTTCTATGGCAAAACTGGTATATTTTACATTATAATTTATTTCTCTTATTTAAGTATCTTTTGTAAATATGTTTATATTAATTGTATATATTCGTGTCCTGACCGTTGGTTTCCCGTGGTTCCCAAAGGTGCTCATTGAATCGGTAATTGCAGCATACTTAAAAGATATTTTACAACTAAATAAAACAATATTAAAGATGCACTAAAGGATGCTAAAAAATAATAATAATAATAAATATAATACTACGATACAAATCACAAGTATATAAAATTACATTCATTTTAAGTTCAAAACAAAGATTTCCAAAAATTAAAACTGCAACTATCCATTCAATCAGAGTGAATACCCGGGCATTGTATGCACAGCCCACGGCTCTACTTAAGGGGCATTTTACAGGCGTATAGGCAACAAAAAGCCTAGCCACACATTTGTGCATAAATAATATTTGTAAATAAAGCGCCCTATTGAAATTGAAATTGAAAATAATACACAAATAGCATATGCAATTTTAAATGTATAATAATGAACTAGTGTGGGAAGAATCAGTTATAAATTTTAATACAAATTAAGTTGTTTCACACTTGAATTGTAGTTTTTTATAAAATCAATACCAATGCTAATGGTTGCAAGAGTTTGTACCATAGACATAAAAATACCACATTCCAGAATCTTTAGTATAGACCTTTCTTTGACTAGAATGTTAGATATATTTTTTAGATCATTGTTTTTGCAACTTTCTCCTGGTGACTTGAAAATTGTGTACAAAGTTTGGTAGATGTTGCAAACGACCCGTTGATACAATCATATACATTAAAACGAAAATGTCCCAGAACGTATTAATTCCTTTTCTGCGTAACCAAACGCAGTAAATCACACAAATGAAGAATCGCACTTACGAGCATTTCATCTCTCATCTTTTCCTTTCCAAGATAACTGCATTTGAAAATTAGATCAAGAAAAGAAGCTTTTTTCTTCATTTATTTGAAATTACTGTTACTCGGCTTCTTCAGTTCTAACAAATGACGTCATTGACGCGTATTGCAAGTAATAGACAACATTTGAAGAGAATTGTGTGAGAAATATTTGTAGAATATTTGAAGATTATTGTAGTGGTTACGTGATGCTGTATTGTATATTATCATATAATATTCATAACGTTGTGGATGTCCCATGTACATTTTTAACGCTAAATATAAAACTGAGTGAAACTTGCCTTCAACTAGCAGATGGGGGAATATTATATTTACCATACTTCTCTTGTCAATAAAATAATTTTGTAAAATTAAAGGTAACGTTCATATCATAATACATAGTGTTTGTTACAATATATTATCCGTGTGATTTTATCTTTACGGATTTAGCAAGTATTAACACTAATTAGATATTTAAATATTTAGAACGAGAAATAAGAAGTCAACATATTGTCATATTGCCCCATTCCGATGACTTCATATCCCATGCGTTGCAATCGATAGAGTAAGTCCTCGTACGCATCGCGAAGTGGATGCTGTCTCTCGACCAATAACCTCACGCGTGATGTGAGTGGTGATGGGTTGAGGCAGAGAGCTGTTGGTGCGATCGGAGAGGAAGCGGCTGGAAGTGCCGGCCGGCGATTTCATTTCCGGCGGTGCGCTGTTGACACGCGCCTTCCGTCGCGCCTTCCAATCGACTTCCGGTTACGGCCTGAGCTCTCACAAGCGGGAGTTGAGCGTGGCACGAGTCACGTATGTTTGGTCTGTGTTTGAGCTCAACACCTGCAACGTATCTATGAGGAACGCCAGATGGAATATGGGAGTAAATGGCAGAGTTATGGCGAGTATGTATCAGCTAAAGGATTGAATACAAAGAGATTTAACAATGCTTTTTATACTATGAAACACTTTGTCAAATAATATTGGAAAATCCACGTCATTTATTGAAACAATTAATCATTGCTACAAATCCCATACAGTTGGTCAATTCCCTGATGATTTATTACATACCATATTCAGTAAAGGTACCAGTTGTATTGTATATCCAAATTAACCGTATCCACCTAATTTGTCGGATGTTAAATATTATTGGTCATTGGATAGCTTATATGTTATTCAAACTTCATCGAATAGCTTATTACGTTCTGCTTCTTTTTTTCTTCATTGTTATTAAAGTCGTTTTTTCTTGTAAGTGAGAGAGGCTGCACTTTCTCTTCCGAACAAATGAAATGCCATCGCAATATTTTAACTCTTAATTTGTTGATTTAGGAGACTGCTTCAAGAGTATGATATTCTAAATACATAATGCAAAAAGTTTACCACGGTAAACATATTTTTTAACATTTCAGAGAAGTACTATATATTTATTTTGGTGCAGTTCTCTATTTTAGAACTTACGAATAAGAAAGATTCTCAACTATAGTCTACTGGTTACAAGGAACATAATTGAACAGAATTAATTCACTCTAAGTAAATACACTCCTCGTTTAATAAAGTCATATAAACGTACAAGTATTTTCATTCCTCTTTATACCACTCAATATCTTTTGCGCAGAGTATATTTAACAAAAATTAAAATATAAACAACATATCTTCATGAACTGGAATTTTAATTTTAGCTTCTTAAGTAAAATAAAGAACGCGTATTATAATATATTGAAATATCTCTCAAAAATATAGTGTGGATATAAGTGAATTTTTAAAAAAATAATATACTGTGATAATAATATGTATTGATAAAATATCCAAATCATGAGGGAGTAATTTTTTTCACAAACTCACCAACTATCGCGACGCTGCAGAGTGTGAGCAGCGCTGCGACCGCGCGCGCCATTCCTCCACCCACGCCTCCGCTGCCACCGCCTCCGCCGCTCCGTCGTCGTCGCCCCCCGTGGCCTCCGCCCTCGACGCCACACTTGCCGGCCCCACTGCCGCCCCTGCTCTCACTGCGCTGCCGCCGCCGCCGCCCCCGCTCCTCCTCATGCGCCTCGGCGGGGCCCCGCCCGTGACGCCTGCAACACACATTCCAAAACATTAAGCAAATGATTCATTTCCACTTCCTCAGTTGCTGAGCTTTCAATAGCAATTGAGATTTATAAACATGTAAAAACTGTTTAGGATCAATGACTGGAAACAACAGTATCTGTTTTCAAACAGTTCGGGTAGCATTCATAGAAGTAAAGTGTTCTCACAAATATAATTTACGATAGACGTCACCAGAATCCAACATTTCTTTCAAATTCTTTTTAATGTCTATTTGGCGAGATATCAACATCACCATATGCTGTTTGCAAATATATAGTCACCATCACATAAAGACATTGTTCAGGAAATGTATCAAATGTTTGCTCAAAATAAAATTGCAATGAAGTATTTATCATGTTGAATTACGACCATTTTATTTCATATTTAGGTCAAGGGTACGTGATAAGTTAAAGAATGATATTTTGAAGAAAGGAAAGGAACTTTGGGTTATAGCTTAAGTTGGAGTACTACTATTTCTACTACTACTAATAAAACTATAATAATAAATTATAACTGATATAATTATAATAATTCATGTAATAATAATAAATATAATAATTATTATAATAATTAAAATAATTGTTATGATTACTTTATTCTTGTAAGTAAAGTAGATGCTACGTATAACAAAATAAGAGATAGGATTACAAAATATTTAAAACATTAGAAGTACTTTTTGCAGTAATGTATTTTAACGGTGCCAATACAAGTGTAAAGCATCCGCGCTCTAATGATATTGATATTCGATTATCCTACTAAAAGATACGAACGGTTTTTCAAAAAGGAAATAAAAAGTATATAGTTTGCCTTATATTGGGTAAAAAGTGGTGAGTCTTCAGTAAAATTTGAACATAATATAATTATATAATATCAATTTTCAAGGAACATCAAACATTTCGAAAAATGCAGTCAAAATTTTTAAATGGAAATTCGGTAACCTGGAGACTAGTCTGCTGAAATGAATGGGCAATTCCTTCAAATATTTCAAATTACCACAGGAAGAAATACAAAACTGTAACATCACAGCCAAGACATTCTGTCGATTTGTGAATTAGTAATATTTCTTCATATTTCACAAGCCGAACATTGCTAAGAAGATTACAGTCTGGCCGTTCGCCACTAAGATGGAAGGGCGACGAACTTGGGACCCACCCTAAGCCTCTTCATTGAGATAATGTTTGAATGTACACCTTTCACTTCCTAGGAAGGTACTATTGTTCTCGGAGAATGCGGCCTGTGACGTTGACCCATGCGAGGTCCACTGGAATTTAGGTGTACCTCAGAAAAGAAGAATTTTAAGAAGTAATGAATGAAGTACGTCACCGGATGTACGAACAATGAGATACTCTGAAAAGGGAGCTTGCGGACGCCGGGCTGGGGCCGAAGGCGGCTAGTTTCGCGGTGCAGTCAATGCATTCCTAGAAACCGAAGGGGTGAACAAGAAGAGTACTTGCACTGTGTGGTAGCGACGGCGTGGTTAGTTGCTGATCACCTGACTTCCTGTGCTGTATATATTGGGAGGAGTGAAGAACCTCGAGGACTTTTGCTGTGAGATCTGAAGTTCTCGGGTTACTGAAATGTGACCTGGCTAGTACTGGTCGTCAGACCGCTTAAGAATTACTGCGGTAATTTAAATTCATTTACTAGTAGTTGCGAGTGACGTAACATGTATCAGTTAATCGGGAAAAGCAACTTGTAAATTTGGAGATTCAGATAACCTAGAGAGGTTTTCCGAATTAGTTGTCTTCAACTCAATTTATTTATGTGTAATTAATGCTTTCTGATAGCATTACTTGTGTAATAACAGATTTATATATGTATTGATGATTTTGAGAGTTTGTCTACGTTTGTAAATATTCAGATCTCTATTTAATTTGAATTAAATAATTAATTATTGTTATTACAAGTGTGTTTAATTGCTCGGGAAACCAAGCTGGTGGTAGCGATCTCTTCCATAAGAGTTGTGGTATTTATAGTTGAATCCCGCTTCTACCCAAAGAACCCACACTGCATCTGGACTTGTGATGTGGTGTAACAAAAACATAAGTCTAATCCAGAGGGATAAGCATCCAGAAAAGACATACGAGAGCGTTAAAAAATCTCAATCAATGAGAATATTTGAAGTACATCCATACCTTGATTTTACAATCATGCATATGATAATTAAAATTTAAAAATACACAAAATTAAAGTGACTGTTGAAATGTAAAAATTAATAAATGAAAACATTCTTCGTTTTCCAGAAAATTAAATTTTAATTGAAAAAGAGTAAGACGGTAAAGTAGAAAATAATCTAGTTTTGCGCGCTGTAAATGATAACCAATGATTCGTAAACAAACTTTGCTCAGTTCAAAACATAATAATAGACCGTTATACTTTACCAAGATGCACAATGAACTCCGAAGTCAAATAAAACACGATAAGATTCTTTTTAGATTCGAAGAATATCTCAGATGGCGGGGGAACGTTTATTTCTTCCAGTTCCCGCGGCAATAAGACGACACGTTCCCAAAGGAAACTTGCCACTAGATTAAGGAAGGTCACAACAGCAGACAACGACGTCGCGACCACTCCTCCTCTGTTCTCTTGGAAGTAGCAGGCAAGTTTTTCCATCGACAGCCAGCTGGCGCTCTCTGAACAAAGATACAGAATGATAGAAGGAAAGAGGGTAGGAAAGAAAGAAGGAAAGAACTAAAGTAGGAAAGAACGAACGAAAGAAAGAAAAAGGGAAAGGGATTGAAAGTGGAAAGAAGAAGCAAATTGAAATTAAAGAAAAACTATGCAATGAAAATAAATTTCATTACTCATGAACCTATGGCTGATACTTAGAAAACCTACGGATAAAATAGAAATACATAATGGAATATATCTAGGAAATGAAGGATGATATATCCCAGAAAATGATAAGAGTAAGACACAATTTAAATGAATGAAACAAGAGAATTATCTTTTTATATATAGAAAGTATAATACAAGGAAACATTCCAAAAAAAGAGACAAAAAGCAACTGAAAGAATATTGAAGGATACAGACACACAGGGAAGACAAGAGACGGCGCAAACTGTCACGAGAGACTACAGCAGTACACGCCCGAGCACTTGAACGTTGCCTCTGTTGCCAGTCTCCGCAGAACTTTGCCCATAAATACCTCTCTTTATGCCCCATCGTAGGTACACACATCTGGTCCATCGCACCAACTTCCATGGAAACAACCACAACGTCCAATAGACACCCCATCGATCCACATAAATCAACCACCGAATAACACTAAAATACGAGAATATATGAAAACATTTTTATGAGCACCTTCTCTCTCTCTCTTTGGGAACTCTTGCAGAACAGCGCTGGAAAAGTTTAAAGCCTTGCTCGCTCCGTATAAGTCACAGCTCTTATTCTTAAGTTCCCTTTTTGTCAGAGTATAAATCGCATTGTCAATGCAATCTATTTTATACAGCGCAAGCGCGGTGGTGGGGCTTAAGGGCTGTCACGTGACAGGGCCGCTATAGAGTTTTTCACTAGTGGCAAATAAATTACGGAACGCCTCGGGCCCTTAAATTTCTTCTCCGCTAACCCGTTACTTGAGGCTACCCTTATCATTCCTTTTTTTTCTCCACAAGCTCCCCACCACTTCTGTAGCTTCTATCGTCTGCTCCTCCAGCGTTTGCAGACGTTGGAATAAGAAGATCGCAAGCTACTGGGTCCTTTTTAATATATCTATTCCTATATTCTGGAATATTGTTGTCTCACCAATTAGATATTCAAATAAATTTATTAACTCAGGAATATGCACTCGAAAGAACACAGAATGTGATTTAAGTTGGAAACTTAGAAAACTATTCTTTACAATAATTTTTAGCCACATTTGGATATCAATGATGATACTCTGACGCATAGCGTTAGACACATATTTACTGTTGCATTTCCATACAGCCTTCATTACATCAGGCCTGCACTCAGTGTGTTCCTCCTGCTGATGAATCACAGATTATGTGGAGTACACTGCTTCATCTTCCATCTTCTATTCTTCCGCCAGTGTCCGGCGACTTGGAAACGTAGGGTTGTGAAGCATGTACTACGATGAAGTAAGTTTAATGTTGTGACAGGGGATATACAGACTGATGGAACTAATGTAAATAAAGTAATGATAATAAAATCGAAATTAAAACTTCGTTCACAAATACCCTACCACAAGGAGATTCGAAATCACTTTCCTATGTTCCCTACTGGGTCGAAAACACTCTAAATGCATGATACTAATGAAAAGAAGACCAGAAATAAGAAATTTGAAGCATGCCATACGCTGTTTTATGCTACTGAATAATATTCAGTTATTATTAAAGTTTCAAATTAAAAAAATAGTAAGTAAAATATAAAAATATATGAAAAATTATTATTTAATAAAGAAAGTTATTAATGTAATTTTGTTTCATGGTACCGCGTGTACTTTAAGCGCAAGAGTATATAAAGTACTTGAGTGAGGATGCTGAAGTACTTTAGTAAATGAAAGGGAATAGTTTACTGGAAACATTTGGATAATAATGACTCGCCCACCTGTGTAGGTTTTGTTACTATTGTGAGCTGGTTTTAGCAAATTAATAACAAATAGAACAAACAAATTGAACAACGATCTGTTTAGTCCTTAATACACGAGTCACCAAGGAAGAAGTGAAGTGACTAATTACAAATGTTGAATGTATTCCTTACACACATGTAGCAAATCCCGAAGGAAAGTATGTTTTCTATTTATTATATATTTCCAGAGTATCTTGTAAATAATTTCAATACCCATTTAATTGGGACATCACCAGATCAAACATTGACGTTTACTCTTTCATGGTAAGTTACGTTATTTTCTTTCTTTTCTCTTATCCTCAATTTCTCCCTACCGTCCACTCGAAGCTACACCTAATTGAACATGTAAAACGATCAATCTGTGAAAATGATGATGTAACTGAGTATAAAAAGAAATTGATGGTATGTGAAATTTGAAACTTTAATGGACATCAGCAGACTATGCATACTCATACGCTCGTGAGTCTTATAATTGTTTTTGCTTGAAATTATCATTGAAGTTTAGATTTCAGGGCGATGTTATTTAAAGGCAAAAATGAAGAAGGAAAGATAGAAGAGAAAAATCTATCTAATAATTGTAAAAATTCATAAATATGCTATTCTCGTGTCTCCAAAACTAGACATGAAAAATATTTTCTTTCGAAATAAATGACAAATTGACTTATTATATAATAAATATTTGTATGAAACAATATGATACTTTACTGTAAATATGGACCAGTACAAGGGTCAAAGCAGAAACAAAATCATAATAAATAATGAACGAATACTTTTAAATTAATTTTTACTCTGAATACTTGGAGAGCTTGCTCCCTTATCAAATACTTTCTGGCGCTTCCCGTGATTTGGAAAGAAACTTAAAACAATCATTACCGCACATTCAGGTATTAAAACACCTGTCAACGGGTCTGGTTTTTTAACTCATTTTGCTCGGCGTTACCTGGGTTTCTTATATAATATTCTAAATTCATATGAGAGTTTCCAATTTCATTTCTTTCGTGATATTAAATTTTCTCTTTTGTTAATTTCATGAAAATGAAATTTAACTGTTAATTTCAAAAATTAAGTAACACGAATAAAATCTAGAAAAATACACACAGTTTTCAGATTTGTATGGTATAATGTAAGGCTTACGTAAATATGAATTAATTTAAAATCCACGCAGAATGAAAACACTTTACACAAAAAATCGTAATAAACAAAGTATCTAGTAAAGGCCTATGGATTTTTTTGTTTTCGTTTCAGTTTTAGGTTATGTATTTTCTTTAAAGCCTTTATGTTTCTTCAAAGATTCAGTCTCGTAGATTATACGTTCAGTGGATTGTCCGCCTCGCGTAACGCAACCGAAACACGGGCGCATTAGAAAGCTTCAAAGTAAACAGTTATGCTAGTGAAGATTCACTTCGACTGATTAGCAGCCAATCTTAATTGTTTTTATGCTGTTGTAATTCATCAATATTAACAATTCTTTTATTTTTGTCGCAATAACCCCTGAAGAGTCCTTTGAAATTTCATCGATTACTTTTTACATATTACATGCAACAGATATTCAAAGTAATTCACTTTTATTAGTATAGATAATTAAATTGTAAGGCAAGTGAGATAATCGAACATAATTTTATTTTTGGGCTATTATTGTTATATAGTACAAGTACCTCAGTAGACTATTGTGTTTGCTAAAAAATCTAAGGAGCCTTGAGATGCGATAACAGTAATTAATTCTATTTATGGACATATTTTAGATATTTACAACTTGTTTCATGTAAGCCATGAAAGTTTATCAAAGAGTACGAGTACTATACGTAGGTAGGATATTTTTGGCGTTCCAAAATCACCCAGTAAATAATTTTGTTCACTCACATTATTATTATTACGTTGAGAAAATGTAAAATGATCTCTTGAAAACTTTCCTCGTACACCCTCGATGATGAGTGTCTTTCACATGTGTGCTGAGATCCTATATCCATTATCCTCTCTCTCCAATCCCCCGACGCGAAGAAGCAAGGACTCCTGCGTGTGAAGACAATAAAGCATCGTTAGGAGCGGAGACGGACGAGCGTCTACGATGCCACGACGCAAGGGGCCATCTTTCAGCAGAGGGTACAGAGAGGATAGATACGTGGATGGAGTCGCTGCTGGATCCAACTTGGGAATTAGACAGAATTTGGCTAAAGAAGAGGGGGCAGGCGGCTGAGGTACACATGAAATAATTTCTTAAAACGTCTCACATAATATGTTTATTAACAACGTTTATATTAATATTAACTCATCGAAGACTCAATCATCGATACGTATTAAACAGTAATCCTTTAAATAAATTTAAACCATTCATCATAAAAACGTTTGAATATCTAATAATATAATAATTTACTTTACACCCCAATCACCAGACACACCATATGTTTCACATATTACACTATAGAATTGCAACGTTTCGTCTTTTGATACAAGTCTTCAGGTGGAAATGTATATAAAAGAGATATTGAAAACTTAAAAAAAAGGTAATGTGGGTCATTCCCGGCACCAAATTAATAGGAATACTGTTCCTGAAAAAACATCATGCAAAACATCAAGGAACTTAACACCTGAAAATGACATGTGGGATCAACTGTCATAGTAACAGACCTTGTTTCTTGTATTTCTGTCCCCCTTTCAAGGTCATCCAGGCCCCGTTAGAATTGCATGGTGCTTTGAGTCCATCAAATATCATACATATTAATAAAAAGTAGAAAATATTACCAAAATGCAGCGGATGAGAAGTGCACTCAATATTGTAACAAAGACACTCTAATTATGATATAATAATAAAAAATTCACTCAACAATAAATTCTCATTGGTTAGCTGAAATCTTTAACAATGTGGGAGAAGCAAAACATTTCACGAACATTAGATCATTCACTGAGGCAAACGGGAATCGTATTTCATAATTTTCAATGTACATTTGAGTTTGATATGCACCGTTCTTGTTTAAAAAACTAAAAATAGGGGAATGTGAAACATATAGGTTATTGATTTCGCTCTATAAAGTAGAAAAACTTTAATGGACACAATTAAGGAGAAATAAAGTTGACTAGTAGATATCCGTAGAGGATAAATACTCCAATTACGAATCACAAAAAATGAATTTCTTCCAGCGTTTTACCCTCTTTTAATAGCATCACATATATGTGCGTGGTAATTTCATAACTTACATTTACTAAAGAGAAACTGAAATTATTTGTCAGAATATCTAGAACCAAACTGTGAATTCAATCATGTAGTGGATCTTATAGAATCAGGAGAGTATTTTTTATTTCTTCAATATTTGTATTAAAATATCAACTCATTTTTAGTATGTAGTACTGAATCGGTAAACGCTAATGAAAGCCCTGTAAAAACACTTCATTAAAAACGAGGGTGCATAGAAATGTCGTTTGGGAGTTTAGTTCCTCCCTCTCCCCAAAACTTGAACAGGTCAATTACTCCAAGTAATATTATTTTCTCAATATTGAGTCTTGTCCCTGAAAAAAACAAATAGTGTATATAAGGTGCGAAAAGATCTACAAATTATGAGAGTCTACAATCTAATGAATTTAATGAACTACTTCACTCAAGCATTTTCCTTTGGTAGAATATAAGGGAAAATAGTTGTAAAAATGTTAATGAAACAAGTTTAATCCTATTAGAGTTAAATTTTGTGCAGAAATAAAAATGCAGAAGAAGATAATAAAAAGAAGAAGAATACAAAAGAAGTAAAGGTGCTAAGGTAAGACACGAGATGATATGGCATTTGCACGAATTCTTTTATTAAAGAAGGCTTCAGAGTAATAACTCGCAGTCGCCGCCAGACTGCGTCAGTGGCAGGTGGCGTCTGTGCAGCAGAGAAGAGCCGTCCCTGAGGAAAACCACGCTTGAGTGACGGGTGGAAGGATGCTGATTTGAGCTGACAACAAGGAAAGTCATGTGCAACACCGTGCGGATAAAGGCTCCATGTTTTACATGAATAGAGAATGAAACCATCTGAATTACATACTGCTGGTACACAAGTTTTGTAATGCTGGGCGAACACTCTGAATTTGCTGCTAAAATAACTTACACATAAAATAATTAAATAGTGAATAAATTTTTATACATTTTCTAACGTTATATTGCGTATATATTTAGTATATCTCAGACAAAATATATTTGCAAAGAATAACTCATAAATTTCTGACCAAGAAATAAATTATTCTAATCTGGTACAGCATGAAACAACCCAATGAAATTAAAATGAAATCCTAAAGAAATAATTACGTAAGTAAAATATCTATGTAAGCACTTAGAAACGCAACGTAACCCCCACAAATCTCTTTACAAATGAAATTCACTTTACATATTGCAGAATTATATTTTATTTGCGTGCATTAAGTACGATAAAGAAATAACAGATGATTTATAGACTTTGAAGAGTGCATCAAACTATTAAAAAGTGTCGTCATCCCTTACGCTATTGCCTGGGCTAACCCATATTATATCACACGAAACTGATTGTAACAATCAAGCGAATGATCAGATTTCTGTCCTAGGTCGTTCATCAATTGATGCATTGCTTTCGATGACTCAAAAATCACAGCCTTCCGACGCCCGGAGGGTTTATATGACGCAATAGTCAAGAGAACATGCGTTTTAACTTTATTTGGTAGATATGCTATGCGGCAATCGCAGCGCATCTACACTGGGCAGCAATCGCTGAGAGCACTCGTGACTAATCGCTCTCTTCAACTGACACTTCTCTGACTGACTCTCTCTTACGTCCTTCGAAATTATCCATATATATTAGCTTCCGCCATCACTTCCAAATTAGCTTCGACGCAGCCTGAAATAAATATTTGAAGAGAAAATCCAGAAATCAATTTATCTTCCTTCTTCCCCTGACCTTTCTGGTTGTATTTCAGAATACCTAAATCTACGTATGGAAAAGAATGCCACGAACATTCAAAAGAATAGATTAGATGTAAGTGTATTTTTAAATTAAGAATATGTTGCAACGTATTAAAAGTTGTGCATAAAAAATTATAAAAATTCACATCATTAATAAGTGTCGAAACGTTGTAAAAAATTAGTAAATACAAATGAATTAAATTGAAAATATACGTCTGTAAATGGTCCATAAATACTTTCAATTGTAATTAAATACAATAGACGTAATTACAATAACGTTCTTCTCATAGTTTTGGTTTCCCGTGCAGTGTTGTTGAACAAAATGTTCATTGTAATTCTTACTGCGGAACTATTTCTCTCCTTTTTCTTTAAGTGTGTCAGGTTCCAAATATGTTTTTAATATTTTTTATAACTTTATACAAAATGCTCCTTTTTAATTTGTTCGAAATTGTGCAATTCCGAATTTTGGTGTTCTAATGATATAAAATTGAAATATAAGTGTATTTTTTAAACATAGTAACATCGTTTAAAATGTAAATTACTTTTCAAATAATTGTATTATAATGAAACATTATAGATTTAATAACGTATTTTAAAGATCCAAGTAACATACAGACTTATCAAACAATTTCGATAATTAAATGTTGTTATTTCATAACGCTTAAACTTAATATTAACCTAAGACGGACCTTCTTAGCCTCACTGGTGGTTGCAACAGTGTTTTATCTTATCACTAAATCTGACCAAAAAAACTCTGATGAGAGAGGAAGAAGAGAGTAGATGAAACGAAATATGAGTCGTGGATGGAACAGGATGAAACAAAATTTTGAAGAAACAAAAACAGCCTTGGTAATGAATATTATTGAGATCGAGGGTTTAGGCGCTTGATAGTACTTCACAAAAATAAACACATTTATACAAATTAAAAATTAATACTCACCATGTAACGTATTACGTTTTCCTTAAGACATCTACCTCATACATACGTTAAATTGCCGTTTAATGAGTTTACATATGATCGTTGTATTATAGAAAATATATATTTTTATGTAAAAATATGACAAAATAACTAAGAAGATATTTTCTTGACTTTCGTATGAATATTCGTCCAAACCTGTTATTGTTTACATTTTCATGATCAACCTTGGATGTCCGTAAAGCAGACAAACGCACTTTATGCTTTTAGAGTTTATCAACAAAAAGGTTGATTTTCATATGATGTACTTTGTAAACACCTACAACAATAAAGAATAATCTAGAAGGAAAAAGTACTTAAAATTCCTGCTTATACTTAATACGTTAAGGCACTACTACAAAAAGTATTCTTAACATGTTATTTGCTTTCCTGTCAACAAAATTGCAGCATTCATAACTTCTTGCAACTACACAACGCAGAGTCGTTTTTCGCATTATTACGCGGATCTCTAGGGAAAGCGTTAGAACGTGAAATAATGAATTGATGCAACAGAGATTGCGGGCGCTTTGTCACGAATGTCCTCCATTAAACTCGGACATTCATAATGGATCCCTCGACACACACTGGAATGGTATCCCTCTATTAGGGGAGTGCTCTTAACAGGTAACTCCGCTTGGTGACGAAGGACAGAACTCGTGCATTGCAACCTCACGCCACTTGCTCGTCAAAAAAGGTGGAACAATTAGGATCAGTTACTAGTTGGCTTCGGAGTCCATTAGACCAGTTTTCATTACTGTATCGTATTGTGTAAACATGGAGTGATAAAGAGCTACAGATTTTAAGATAGGATACACGCTGTTTATTACAGAAGTACTGTTGTTATGTGTTCAAGTAAAAATTGTAAGATCATTTCGAAATCACGTTTTCTGAAATAGTTATTACATTCTAAGAGTTAATGATGAAACGAATTTTCAAAACAAATATGAAAGAACACCGGTACAAGGTACAGCGTGCGTAGTAAACATTACAAATTTCACTAATCCTTTCTGATGAAGAGATGAATGGTGGGATAAAATAAGAGAAAGGCAACAGACAAAACATTATAGCCATTTACTACAGTTTCATACAAAAGGGGTGTGTACGACAATGACAAACAGTAGCGCAAGTATTCGTCAACCCTCTATAACTAGATAATAGAGAAAGATGCGAGCCGTTCTGTATTGTTGACGTTGCCATTCCTTCTTCACCTATTTTTCACCATATTATGGAACGTAACAACTTGAGAACAATTGATGAAACAAATTTATGGAGACATATTAATAAACATTGATTTGTGAAATATAAAGTGTTCATAAACATCCATCATGATTTGTAAAAATGAAGGGTGTCGTGAAAGAGTTCGCATTTGCATATTAGGACACAGTCATTGTAATATTGCAACTGACAAAGAGACCATAACTCTAAACATCAAATTTCGAACAACGATTACAAAACGAGGACATAAAATACTTTCTCAACATTTTTCATTTTACAAAAACACTCCACAAAGGATATAGAATTGCCGTAAAATATTTATTTTTAATTTATAAATTATGAATGTACGAGGGATTTTTGTTGTGACACGAGTAATCAATATATTTGAATGTAAATGGCGGTGTGATATTTAGTTCGTTTTTGTATATGTTTGCATTATACACTACGTAATCTCGATATTACGTTTCGAGAAAAAATATGCGAATTTACGATGTCTACGATTGCACACTACAACGAAATACTAATTATTTTGCTCTTACGTTACAAAAGGTAACATCAATTATTACGGAAGAACAATAAAATATATGAATAAACTTCTTAAATTCTTGAGAGTTCTGCAGTCAACGATAAACTTTAAATTAAAAATATGGTAATACCTTCTCATGTTATTATTTTCTTCCAGATTCCTGCAATGAAAGTATAATATTCTCTTCAATAAAAGAACTCGTGGAGATTATCGAACAAAATTTCCAATGATTACTATTATTATTAACATCATCGTATAATTCACTTGATACCAATCTCAGTTACATGTAGTGCCGTTTATATCAATACTGATAACATAAATGGTGGACCACATCCAAACGTGATACGAAACATGAGTATACAAATCAAGTGACATTTACCTAAAAGTCTTAGAAATTTAAATGAAAACCAAATTTTATAAATATCTATTTTATAAATAAAAAGTTTTAAAGTTAACGAGAAATAGAAAGAAAAACTCATAAAAATCACTTACAAATTTGACGGAAGGATTTTGCCGACCAGCCTTCCTCAGCCTTACGTGATTTTCTATGTGGCTGAGGAAGCCGGGACGCCGAAACCCTTCCGTCAAAATTGCGAGTGAATTTTGTGTGTTTTACTTTCTATTTCTCGTTAACTTTAAACACTTTAAAAGTAGAAATATTACGGAAATCTTGAAAATAAAGTGATATTATTGTCTACTATAAATTTAGATATTGTCTAAAACCAACTATCAATTGCACCGTTCTTACTTCCAGAGACATAGATTTACTAAACGACTTAATTCGCATTTGATTACAATTATTATTTTGTTGTGCACTTGTTTTCTCTCTGTTTGAACAGGTAGTGGGGGCGAGCTTATACGCCAAACCGGAAGTAAAATTTGGTCTTAGTGGAGACTAAGAAATTTCCTTGTTAGGTGACATGTTTGTAATATAACGGATTTCTGTATTTCTGGCAGTACATTTCTGGTCAATGGGAATTTCGCAAGATGCCCTTTCAGTGTTTTGGAAATGACTCCAGTTGCTGAAATTATTAGGGGAATAATTAATACTTCATTTTGTTTCCAACTCTTTTGAATTTCTGTCTTAAGGGCCTGTTATTTTTGAATTTTTGTTTGTTCTGTCTTTTTAAAATTGTTAGTGGAAGGAACGGCTACATCAATAATAAAGGTTTTTCTTTTAGATTTGTATATTTATATTATATCTGGTTTGTTATGATCTACTATTCTGTCTGTAATGATTTGCTTTTCCCAGTACAAAGTGGCATTTCTATTTTCCAAGATAGGTGGTGAATCGAATTTATAATAGGGGGTAACTGTTTCAACCAAGTTAAAGATTTTAGCCAGCTGTTGATGAATTATTTTGGCCGCTTGATTATGTCTGCAGGTGTAGTCTAGAGGGGCGAGTACTTGGCAACCCGAAACAATTTGATGGACGGTCTTGGATGCAGAGTCATTAGAGTAAAGATCTTGCATGACTCCTCAGCTGATCCTTGGTGTTGGTGAGGACCACTATCAGCTGAATCCCGTGCAAACGTCCGACTTTCTGTCGGTTTCTTGTGGTTGGAGATGTCAGACACTCGTCTTAACCGCATTTATAGTAATTTTATTTTGTCAAGGAGTTATCATCAAACATCACATGCATAAGAATCACCGAACTATGCGGGATGTGTTTAGGATAACTGATTTTTGCATGAGTTGGGAGTTTTGTAGCTCGAGTTCCAGTTCTTGCATTGATTTGAACAAGTTCTTGGGTACTACTCCCATGTTTGACAGTATTATTGGGACTACTCTTACTTTGTCATATTTCCACATGTCCCTAATTTCAAAGCAAAGGTCAATATACTTTGTAATTTTTTTTTGTATGATAGTTCCAGATTATTGTTGTTGGTGATAGCGGTGTCAACGAGGAGTACTTCTTTCTCTCTTTTATTCTTGACCTCTATATCTGGTCTATTGTGCTCCAACCTTCTGTTTGTTATGATGGTTCAATACTAGTAAATTTCATAATTTTCATTTTGAAGAATGGTGGATGGTTCATATTGGCAGTAGTTTACCTTATTTTCCTGTAGTTTGTATTTCAAAGCTAATCCCTAATGAATGATTTTCCCACTTGATCATGCCTAAATTTGTAATCACATTGTGTTATAGCTTGGCAACCTCCTATGACATGGTGAATTGTTTCAGTTTCCTTTTTGCATTTCCGGCATACGTCCAATTCATCTCCATCTTTCAGGATGTACTTACGTTAATTGTTGATCTTGATCACTCGGTCTTGGATGGCGATAAGGAATCCTTCAGTTTCAGGTTGTATTTCTCCGTAGGTTAGCCAGTTGTACGACGTTTGTATGTCCACAGTATCTAGGCTTACTTAATTTACAAAGCTCCAATGCAGGGCCTTTTTCCTACGAGTAAGCTTGGTTACATTTTCTTCTATGTCAAGGGTCTTATGTTTATCACTTAATGTTAGGGGAGTGTATTTATCTGCTTTGACTATTGCCTTTTTGAACTGTTATTCTTCTAGTTTATAATAATAATAATAAATTTATTGTCAAAAAAAGTACAAACTGCGTATGACCACGTGACGGACAATAAACTAATTTACTCTCAGGAAGCAAGCAAGGGACCATCCCATCAATTCCCAACAAGGACCCCAAGGCAGACGCGGATTCAAAAATTTCAGCTAAAGTTCCTAGATAAGATAAAAAATTAGCTGCGAGTTATAATACATATATAATGTCAATATGTTTGTAAATTTAAATGTACAAGTTATTATCGAACTTCAGATTATTCTGAGTATAGTGTTTAAAAATCATACGAGTTGAAAAAACACCAAATTCACAATTTATTGTAACAATACACACGGCCTTAGACAAAGCCTAGAGAACCTTTATAAGAAATCCGCCTCTACCCGAAGGAAAAACGGAGAAAAACCCGGGCCAGGATGGGGCTACAGAATTAATGTACACAACCGTGCCAAAATGAGTACACATAAAACTAAATTAATATGAGCCATAAGACAACACAATCATGCAAGAAAATAGTTTTTGAAATTGTTATAAGTTGTTTAAAAAGTACTACAGCAATGGCGTGATAAAGTACAAGACGAATTTAACTTTTATTAAAATCAATAAATTATTTTACAGTGTAGAAGCACTGGTGCAGGAGGTAGTTTTTAACAGAGGATTTGAATATTCAATTTCATAATATCTTTTATATTCTTGGGCAAGGAATTATATAAAACGATTCCCGAATAATGCGATCCTTTTTTGCAAAGACTGGTTGACACTCTAGGGCGATGAATATTATTACTATTGCGAGTATTGTGTTCGTGACCGAGACTGTTTAGTATAAAGCAAGGGTGGCTCTTCAGTAATTCGGTCTTAACAAACACGACCGTTTCATAAATATAAATGCAGGGAAGTGTTAAGATATTTAATTCCTTGAATAAATGTTTACAAGAGTTTCGGGGGTGAGATTTACAAATTATCCAAACTATCCTCTTCTGAATTCTAAAAGTTTGAATACCCTGACGAGGAGTGCCCCAGAAGATAATGCCGTAACGTATGTGGGAGTAAACGTTTGCAAAATATACGCAACGGGAAATACGTGGACTAACTGCGTTAACTAAGATTCGGAATGCGTAACACAATTTGCTTAATTGGGAATTAAGATTGTCAATGTGACAATTCCATTTGAGGTTGTCTTGAATATGGAGACCTAAGAATTTTGTATTTGTAACAGTTTTTAATTGTGTTCCGTTTAAAGAAAGAGAAACCTGGGGTAAAGATTTTGTGATACTATTGTGAAATGACATAGACACTGTTTTGTCAGTGTTTACAATGAGACGATTTGCATGGAACCAAGTCGAAAGGTTAGACAAAACTTTTTGAGCATTGGCGTGTTTACATAGTAAATTAGTGTCATCAGCAAAAAGAACCATTTTGCAATCTGATGTGGATGATGACATGTCGTTCACATACAATAAAAAGAGTATAGGGCCGAGAATTGATCCTTGGGGTACTCCGCAAGTAAGTGGCTTTGTTTCTGAAAGACAACGCTCAAGTATTTTATTTTTAGTATAGGATATTTCTACTTGTTGATATCTATCTTTTAAATAAGAAGTTAGCCATTGATGTGGAAGTCCACGAATGCCTAAAGAATGCAATTTGGTAAGGAGAATTCCGTGATCGATGACATCGAATGCTTTGGATAAGTCAAG
This sequence comes from Laupala kohalensis, assembly GCA_002313205.1. NCBI lineage: Eukaryota > Metazoa > Arthropoda > Insecta > Orthoptera > Trigonidiidae > Laupala > Laupala kohalensis. The sequence continues at coordinate 854,552 of NNCF01126018.1, read as the reverse complement.
AAAAACACCCTGAGGATTTTCTCCACGGTCGAGAGATGTGGTAACATCGTTTAAGAAGGAAAATATGTCGCTTGGAGTGGAAAAGGATTTCCTAAAACCGTGTTGATCGTCAGAGAGAGTGTTATTTTTTGATAAAATATTTAGAAGACGCTTATAGAACAATTTTTCTAGGATTTTTGAGAAAGTGGGTAGTAGAGATATTGGTCGGTAATTTCCAATATTAAGTTTGTTTCCTTTCTTGTGTAAAGGTTTCACTTTAGCTCTCTTAAATATATTGGGAAACACCCCTTCCGATAAAGAACTATTAAAAATATTTACGAGTGGATTTAATATAGCGTGGGACGAAGATTTAACAATAAACTCAGGTATATCATCTATGCCTCGTGAAAATTTGTTTTTTAAGGAGCTGATGATTCCCATGACTTCACTGGCGTTAGTTTCGGAAGTGAACATAGAATTGGGTATGTGGGTGGTAATAATTGGAGGACATTGATTTGGATATATTGAGTTCGTTATTTTACCAACTTCTGAGAAGTGAGAATTAAACAAACTTGCGATGTCCTGAGGATTTGACACGATCTTGCCATCGTTTAGTAAAGAAACATTTTCTTCGCGGTTTTCAGAAGTTGACGTGTAATTTTTAACAATATTCCACATGGCTTTCATCCGGTTGTTCGATTTTACTATATGTCTGTCATTTTCCATTACTTTAGCAGCATAGAGTACTTTTCGAAGAATAGTCTTTTATTTACGAAAATAATTATGGAATTCGTGTGGTTGGTTATAGCGTTTTGAAAGATAATAGAAACGGCGTTTTTTTTTTGAAGAAATTCTTATCCCTAGGGTGATCCATCTATTGTATTTTTTTGTGTTAATTAACTTGCGTTTTATGGGAAAACTAGAGTTGTAATGTTTTAGGAATGTTGAGATAAATACATTGAATTTGTCGTCGGTGTTTTGGCAATTGTAAACATCTTTCCATGTTTCTTCACGCAAATAATTTACGAATATGGATTTATTTATGTCATTAAACTCTCTTGTAAATTTGTAAAGGATTTTAAGCGGTTTTAGTGTATTATTAATAGTCAATACTTGAGCAAGGTGATCACTGTATCCGGCGATAAACACTTCAGAGAGATACGAGATTCCATTGTTGACTATAATTTGATCAAGCAATGTTTGAGATGAGCCGTAGAGGGGAGTGGGGTCGTTTATTTTAGTAATAAGGTTGAATGAGTCGACAATATTCTTGAATCGATTAACTGGTGAATGTGCAGAGTCGGATGTACTCAGGAAATCGATTTGAAATCGCCACATGTAACGATAACATTAGTAGATTTAATGTGCGATATGTTCTAAAACATTTTCGAAGTTCCGAAAAAATATGTCAAGATCTGATTGAGGAGGTCTATAAATACACAAAACAACAATACCGGTGTCGGTCAGTTCAACTGCAGAAATTTCGAACACACTATCTACGCAGAAGTTCTCGTAGCCTGTCAGTGGAGAAGATAAAATATCATTACGAACGTAGATACACGTACCTCCGTGGGGATTTTTGCCTTTAAAATTTTGCCGACAGTAAGAACTTGCTAAATAATAATTAGAAATAGCAGTATCGTTGATGTTGTTAGTTGAAAGCCAATGCTCTGTGAGGCATAGCAAATCGAATCGATTTTCGTGTACCAGAATTTCAATGTCTGTCAATTTGTTTGAAAGGGATTGGACATTATGATGAAATATAATTATTTTATTTTCGCAAAGAGTGTGTGACTCACGAGAAATGGAAGCGACGTTAGATTGTGGAGAGGAATTTGAATTTGGTACAGCTTCTAGTTCCGGATCAAACCCGCATACTGCATCTGAACGCGATTGTCACCTTCGAGTACCACATCGTACTCCTGAGCGCAAGTTGTAACTCTGTATGGGTGCGGCAGGAGGAATAGATGAGGACGTGAGAGATGAGGAAGCAGTAGGTGAAAGAACGGGGAAAGGAGAAGAAATGGGTGTCAAGATAGGAAGAGGAGATGGTGATGGGGTAGGAGCAGAAGGAGGAGATGAGGTAGGTGCAGGAGGAGGTGTAGGAGAGAGCAGTGAGGCAGGTGGATGATGTGAGGTCAGATGTGAAGCTAGAAGAGAACCGAAGTGCTGTTTCCCAGACGGTCTCAGGTGTAAACCGTGCTGGGTAAAGTCCTTGGCAGTCAGGTGTGGTTGCAAATCAAAAAATGTG
>NNCF01126018.1:824556-852236 GCA_002313205.1 Laupala kohalensis | reverse complement strand
GTGCAAGGAGGCCATTTTTAGTTTTTGTAGATGTTCAGACGCGTTGAAATGTCCACCCAAGTTAATATCGTTCTGCCCACCTATGATGATTACTATGTCCCGCTCTGTGAGTTTTTTAGTGGAAGTGTCCAATTGTCGAATAACTTCAGCCAAACGAGTGTTTGGCTTAAAGAAACCGGAGACTGAGAACTGGCTAGGAATCAATCAACGTAAAACTGAGGATATCTGACGACGTGCGAATCAGCTAATATGAGCACATTTGATTTATGTGTGGAAGTGCTGGCTTCATCTCTGGGTAGCATAACTTTACGTGATTTTGGGCGGCTGTTCTTACCAATGTGTGGTTTGTGAACAGGATTGGGTACTGGACGGGAGGGAATGAAACGAGTAGGTAAAGGAGGAATTTGGGACATGTCATCTAACACACTAAACCTATTCTCAGTGAAGAGTTGGGGTGGTGCATGTGTCGTTGGTCTAACCGGGTGGTAGCAGTTGGAAGGACGTCCAGAATTTCTAACTGTAGTCCAACCGCCGATCGTTTTCTTATTGACCTCTTCCAGCGCACTGATTCGTGTGTCAATATATTGTACCAAGTCATTGTACGCCTTCAGAAGATCAACTTTGAATGAGTTGAGGAATGCGATACTGTCCATTGTTGTGAGATAGTTAGCAACTTAACGACAAAAGCAAATGAGAATACACGAAAAATGACAACTAACACTGAATAAAGGATGTTAGTATAATAATATATTTATTACTACGGAAATTACAAATGAGATAATAAATAAATTAGATATACAAACAAACAGACGACAAAAATGATTGAAATAATTATTTAGGGCGACCACTGGAGATTAATTAATTCGACAATAACTACCGTATATTGTGTTAAAATGTAAATAAATACGAAAGAATCAAGAACAACGAATTGTAAAATAATGTAATAATTCTATGAATTATGACGACGATAACTTGGGTGCAACAATGAGGCAGGGTTTAAATAAGTAAATAAACAAACCGACAACGAAAATCACAGAAATAATTTAGGATGAAAACTGCAGATAAATTAATTCCACAATAACTAAGGCAATATTATGTTAAATTGTAATGAATAACTACAAAAAGATCACGAAAAAAAATGGTAAAATATTGGAATAATTCTATTTACGACGACGAAACTTGAGCAGTGCAACAATTAATATTGTTAACTACAAATTAGTATTGTTATTATTATTATTATTATTACTATTATTATTACATTACCGACATTTTCAAGGCTATCAATATTATTTGTCCCAGTATGAATTAATTCTATGTTTGAAGAACTTCCAAAGTAATTGATCCTGTGGTATCTTTGGGTTCAATAACACCTTTTGCAATACATGCGCAGCTCCTTGAAGTACAGTATCTTGGATCGTATATTCCTTGCCACATCCAGGGACCTCGTTTGGTTTCTTTTTAGTCTGTTGATATTGAACCTAGAACACCAATAACGACAAGTACAACTTTCGTGTTTACATTCCACGTTCGGTTGACTTCAGTAGCTAGGTCTTTGTACTTTACTTTTCCTCAGCCAGGGTATGGCATTGTCACCATTTGATTCTGAAACGTCAATTAGAAGAGGTATTCTTCATTCTATTGCGCACTACAATATCTGGTCTACAGACCGCAATCGCTCGACCAGTGTGTACTTGTGGGTCATACAGACCGGCTGTAGTTGCGGGTTGAGACGTGTGGTTGTACCATTCTCTACTCCATCAGGAACATTGAAGGTATTGCATTTGTGCTAGTGAAGATATATTGTTATGTCTCTTAAGATATTGTTTCGCAAAACTGCGGTACCCAGACACAATATTTATTATTATTATTGATATTGTTGTTATTACTATTATTATATCCCAACACGTAATATATTCCGATACTATTTATTTTATTTTCTACTAAATAACTTGTGAAGACCATTTAATATAAAAAATTGGAAGCTTCAGTTCATTTGTAATTTGGAAAGATGTTGAGTGAGTTGCAATTTTTTGTATTCATGACAAATATATCCATAAAAGATGGCGACACTAAATTTTGGAATGTATGGAGTAAAATCCTCATGAAAGAGAGAAGTGAACATCGAATCCTTGGTGCTTCTCGTTACATTATGACATGACGAAGAGCATTTCAAAACGCATTTGAGCAGAAATGAATAAGGCCGGGTGTGTGATGAAGATCTTCTAGCGCGACAGCTCAATATACTATTAGGCTCCGACAATTCGATTAAGTCACGAGGGCAAAATGACAAATACTGCGGCGCTGTCAAATAAAATACGATCTCACATAGCCGTGAACATGATCTTGCATCATTTGAAAGAAAATTTGAGTGATCATATTTTGATGTTTAGTGTATGGAAAGCATTTATTACAGATTGACTGAGAAATATATGGAGGATTAATGAGGAATAAAAAATATTTGAATAATAATTGAATCATCATTACGATTGTAATGTAAACTCAGAAAGCATTTTCTAAATTCTAATGAATTAAAGTTCGGGGATATTATTTTAATCTAGTGTTCCATTTAAAAATATTTTGTAATATTTTTCAAATAATAGCAATAAAATTTGTATTCCACTGTCTACTATAGCTAAGAAATGTTTATCTATTGTCGCCGTAAAAAATATAGAACTACCCGAGATCGTGGTTGAATAGATAGGTATTATGGCCCACACCCACCTCTAGCGGTGAATGTACCTGGAAACCCGTTGATATCGCTCACATGCATAACACCAAAGGCACGTGTGAGAGAGAAAAAAGAAAAAAATATCCAAACAATGACTCCGGTGAACATGTGGATAACATTTAACGGGTTTTATTTGAACCAATTGATACAGTGAAATGAAATTCATTAATTGTTAATTGTGGGAAACCCCACAGTCAGAGTGATTGCCAATTGAACAGTAGGTAGCGTGTTACTATTGTCACCTTATTGAGTTGAACGATATGTCCTAATTTCTCCCTCTAGTAATTTAAAATAATGTTTCATTAAATATGCCGTTTCTTCATCAGTTTTTATAGTGAAATATTGGTGATGTTTCGAAGAACTGACCTTTTATCAGTGCTTTTTACAAAGGTTTCTTTCAAAATTTGGACAAGTGGAATTATTAAATCTTAAACCAAAGTTCTTACTCGGTTTTGTATTGTTTACCTAATAGTTCAATAAAATATCAGATTCATCGTAATAAAACATTATACCTTCAGGTGATCCAGAGGTAAATGTTTGAAAAAATCAATATGCTCGAAATAAAAATGACTGGAAAAGGAATAGCAGATTTTTCTGTTTTTCTTAAAATTGTGTGAAAAATGTATGAAATATGAAGAAGATCATGTGTTATTGGCATTTCAAACAACATATTAAAGTATTAAAACACTCAGCTACTTATTCGGCAAATAGCTCATTTAAATACTTCGACTGCAAATTTCACCAAAACGCACTCATTTATAAGGATGCACGTCATAAAGGAGACAAGCTTGACTATTAATTGGACTATGGTCATTAATGATACGAGATGATTAATTGAGTTTCGGTTTATTGGAAGCGGTAAAGGAAACGTAGGGTCGTGTTCAACACAAACGCAAATTAATAACAACTGAATTAAATTTCATAATAGCTCAGTAATGGTCTTGAAAATCAATATGTAATAATGATTAATACTAAAAAAATATTTTTCGTATTATTACGTAGATATAAAAATTATGTTACCTTTGAGAATTAATATTCTACAGGGTACTTCTTTTATAGACCTAACTCCCATAGTTGAGACAAAATTTATTTATTCAATTGTGGATGTAATCTTTCCAATTAGACTGGAGGATTTCAAACCTACGTATCTGGCAAATTCTTTTCACCAAAAACAGCGATGCAGTAAGGCGTAGGCCCTAGTTGTTAGAGCCCTATATTGGTACCTCTGGTGATGGTGATTCATACATTATTTTAAGCAGGATCATCTAATGTAAGATCTAAGATTGAAAATAAGTCATACACGTAGTGAAATTAGTAATGTGGACAGACGAGTGCGTGGCAGATTTTCTCGGTAATTGTTTCCTGCATTTCATTCCACCACAACAACAACTCATCTTCGTTTATTATTTATTTAATCGTTTATTGTATATCATTCTTCAACATTCGCATCTCCCCATTCACGTGCATGTCGATAAACTTTTTCATCGAATACATTTCAAAAGAAAAATTAATAAATAGCAGTACTTCTCATTTTAAAATTGATTTAAGCCGAAATCTACATAATTAATACATCCTTCCTATTCGCACTACTGACCTTATTTTCAATTTATTTCCAAATTTTAATCTTATAGTTATCATTTTGTTATTATCATAATGTCAATGTTGGTGTGTTCCATTTCATTTTAATGGAATAAAATGAATATTATGTTTTCAAGAGAAGTATAGTTTTTTTCCTTATTCTGTAATATCTCCATATAAAGGTAACCTTTTGGAACCAATGTAACTAGCATAATATCCTCAATCAGTCATTGAAATTTTGCTGAAAATTAACATGGTTCTGGATGAGCAATTTCATTAAGTATTAATACCCTTTGGTAATTCTAAATGGAACTTCACGCTAGATAATAAGAGAAAGATCCTTTGATGCGACGCATAACTCATGTTTATGTGGCGTGTCCTAATCCGATTTCGAAACCTATAAAGAGAGGAAGCGTGCATTATATGGGCCAGGGGTGGGAACCAATTGCTTCGTGCTGGAGTTTACGATTCATCGTGCGCCGATGGCATCCGATATGTGAAAGAGTCATTTCGAATATTCTTTTCTCACATTTCTATCCCTTCTTTATTAATATAGTGCGAGAACATTTAGTGATTTCACAAATTTTATGCTTACTTCCAAAATTGGAATGGGCATCCAGTGTCCCTCTTAACACATGTTGTAAAACTTCCAATTCACTGTTGCCTTTTACCCGAGACATTTACCGGAGTTTACTTATTTCTATGATTAGAAAAGAATTGTAATATATAAGGCATAAAGTAAACGCCAAACAGGTCTTGTAATGTGTCATAGAACTTGTTTCGTTACATACGGTAGCACATCAAATGATTGTCTGAACTACAACTTATTTATTGAGTATTATTATGGTTGTGATTAAATGCAGTCGCACATTTACATTGCTAATTATGTTTAACTATTTTTAAACAAGCATATCCAAATATTGCTAATTTAGTTATCATTTGAGAATGACATTTTTTCACTTTAAATACCAAGAGCTCAATAATGATATTTCTTTCACAATTTATACTAAGGGATTTTAACGTAGCTAATGACGAGGGAGGGTAGGATATTAATGAGATCTAATGAGGTTAGATGTCATTGAATGGGACAACTCAAAGATTTGTGTCATTTGTGCAGTAGACATGATGCAATTTGGTAATTTCTTAGAAATGAAATTGCTAAGCACTCTTCCTCCACAGTGGAATAAGACAATGTGTTTCCGTCTCGAGCACGGGTAATGCAAGCAAATCATATTAAAGACATTTATCGGAGCTGACGTATTAGTATATCGCTTCACACCTACAATATATTACATAAATCTGTACACCTTTAACTTCCCTCTCAAAAAATGTCTTGCGTTTCATTGGTTGGCCAACGTCCGCTCCTTCTCGATGCGCAGCGGCACATTTTATCTTATTCCACTACGCTCTTCCTCGACAGTGGCGAAGATGTGGGCGATGGGAATAACGACCGTGTATGATTTTACTCTTGGTGAGACACAGCGCACATTGAACACAACCCACAACCTCCGCAAGGCCTGTGCACTTTACATCTTGTGTGAGACAGCAACGTAGGTCGATTCAACTCTGACGTCCTGAAGAACGCTACGGCAGGATGGTGGAATGTTGGAAATTCTCTCTACTGACAAGAAATGAGAAGAGATTTCTCTCACACAGTTTACGAGTTTGATATTATTAATCACTCATTATAAACGAACTGTGTTTTATATGGATTTTTATCAATTACTAAAGCCACATCCAACGGTTAATTTAGCAATATTAAATAAAAATACGAAAATATACTTTTCAACTGATAACTGAATATATATTACACGACTTCACCACTTGGGTTAAAAATGTATCCAACGAGATCGACATTTTAAAACTATCCGCCTCTGAGAAAATATACCCTAAAATTTGAACAACAACATTTTTGGATTGATAAAATTATTATATCTATAATATAGATTTACGTGAAATATCTCAACATAACTTTACAATTTTGCTTCAATTGAAATGATAGTTCTCATATTATAATAAATAACAATATTTATTGCAAAATGTTTAAATACACTTTCTCACTTTTTTAACATACACTATAAATTTAGCCAGACATAATAAAACGCTTTCCCTTTTTATTCATTAAAATATAAAAGAATTGTGACTAGTTTTTATGTAGGTCTTCTGTATCACTTTCTATGCCACGTGCTATTAATACAACATAAGTATCTGCGTGGATTATCCAAGACTGAGTTAAGCTCTAAAATAACGTGGGAAAATAATATGCTTCTTAAAGCCATCAGAAGCAGGTGCTCGGCTGTGGTAATTATGCGCTGGACATAACCTGGATAGTATTATGCTGGAGAAAGCTTGTGGTCACTCTCATTCCGAGCCCGGCCTCGGTAGTGTGTGGACCGCTCCGCGTTTCTTGCACTTTCGGTGCTTTTCGGTGACGTCGGGTGTTTTTACGCTCTTTCTTTCTCGGACCACGTGGTCCCAGAAAGAAAGGGTGCGGCGCGCAGTTCGAACCTTAGGGGGAGAACTAGCGCGCTTAGTTGCAGTTTTTACTGCAACACGTGACCGAGGCAAACCGTGTCGTGCGGGTTGAATCCACCTCGTGACGCATAGGCGTTTCATACTGTTCTGGCTGCATCTTAGGATGCAGTAAGTTCAGTCTGTTGTGCTCTTGTTGTTGCGAGCATTACCGATCTTTTTTTCATTTTTATTTTTTCGTACTTAGATATTTTTTTTTTAAATTACGATCGCGACTGCCAATATTGATCCGTCGGTTATCGACGGCTTCCTTCGGGTCGTACCCGAGGAAGCGCCGACTTATCCGGGAAGTGTGGACAGCGTGCCTCCTGAGACGTCTTTTACCACCGCGGCGGCGAAGTGGTCCCCCGCCAACCGGAGCTTCAAGTCAGAACGATCGCTTTGTAAGCAGTTGCTGGGTACCAGACGGCAACGTTTGCTGACCACCCGTTCTGCTTCCCTGATGGCGTCAACCGAGCTCCGCGAACCGGTTTCCTCTGCGCTCCTTCCATCGACCAAGCCTGCTGCCTCCAGCTTTCTGGCGCTACCAGGTAAGTCAACCGCGGATAGTATTGTAGTAAAGACTGCACCTAAGTGCGTTACCAGGATTGTTCCTGCGCCTCGCCCTCACGATAATATGAAGTGTGAGGAGGGCTTTACACCGGCGAAGATCTTTCGCCCCAAACCCGCTCAGGATCGTCGGCTCCTGAATTTAACAAACAGGTTTGCGCCGATTAGCCCTCCTATTAACGCAGACAACCACGAAACCATGACCACTGAGGTAAGGGACGCTGTAAATTCGTTAGGATCGGTAGGGCCAACGATCGCTGCTTCCGTTCCTGAATCCATAACATTAGATTCTCCGGTAAAGGCAGGCTTGTCAACTGAAGGCAGTGTAGGGAAAACTGCTTCCCAACCAATTCCTACAATCTTTAACCTCTCCTACCAATACCAACGCAATTAGAGGTTACACCGGTAATGGCCGACGGGACGGTGACACATACGTCGAAAATGTCCTCGATTCGCGGGAACTGTGGCGAGTCCTGCAGTCTTGTTCGAAGTCTAAGCTGACTGGACGGAACACGCGTGCACATTTTATTGTGCACGTCGACGATTTCCAGGACCACCAGGCGGTGGTCCGAAAACTGACTGCGCTCAAGAATGAGGACAACACCTCATTCTTCTTTCACCGGGTGACGGAAGAGCGACGTCACCGCCTTGTGATTCGGGGCCTTCAGCCGAATGAAGACCTCGAATCACTCCGCGAGGATATGAAGAATCAGGGGTTCCAAGTGTTTCACCTTTCGGAGCTCCAACGAAAGAATGGAACGGATGGTAGGATCCACCTGGGGCTCTATGTGGTGGAACTGGCGCACTCCGCAATTCAACAATTCCGGCAAACCGTACGGTATTTGGGGAATGTGCTGGTTACGCACGAATAGTGCAACAGGCTTGAGTGGATCGCTCACTGCACTCGTTGCCAGGTTTGGGGTCTCACCCGCAATCACTGCGGCCGTGACGTCGTTTGTCCCCTGTGCGCGGGCCCCCACAGCCTGGCACAGTGGTCCCCACGGCCAACGCGACTCACCTGCAACAATTGTGCGGGTGATCACTGCGCATCCTGGTCGCGTTACCCGGCATTCCTCGAGCAGAAAAAACGGCGCGCTGAGCAGGTCACTCGCGCTCAAGAACAGCGAACCAGTGCACAGGCTGCTCGGAGGGCTAATACCCTAGTGCAAGGAAACGTGGCTGATGCACCAGCCCCGAGTTCGCTGTTGGCGTCCTTTGACAACATCGTGCAAGGGACCACTGGTCATTCTGCACCTTCAGCTTCGCCTTCTATTGGCAACATCTCTTAATTTCTTCCTAGTGTCACAGTTGCAGACCTTCAGTCCTTAACTGAGGTCTTGCTCTGCGTGCTATTTTCGACGCGATCAAGTTAATTCTTCCCATTCTTTCAGTCCCTGGCCGCTTCCTCCCCAAGGCTCTTAACGCCTTACAAGTTCTTGCCCCCCTCTTCAAAATGCCCCCAATAGTATTACCTCCTTTGCGTCGTGGAACTGCCGTGGCACGACGGTCAGTAAACATGCGGAAATTCGACAATTTTTTTCCGATTTCTCTATCCATATTTTTCTTCTCCAGGAGACATGGCTTACTCCCTCTTCGTCTTTCTCTCTTTCTGGGTACTACATCTATCGAGATGATAGGCCCTACGTCAAACTCAAACGGCGGTACAGCCATCGCCATTCGAAAAACGATACCCCACACTCGGATTCCCATGCCTACTCTTTCTTCTCTTGATGCCACGGTCTTGGATTTCGGCACCCAACGAGGCCCAGTTATAGTAGTTTCCGGTTATCTGCGTCCTCGCAAAGCTCTCGATGGGGCGGATCTCGACATACTCAGAGGTCTAGGTGACTGCATATCATCGTCGGAGATCTGAATTGCAAACATACCGACTGCTGCTGCACAGTCTGCAACATCGGCCCTGGCCACATACCTCACACAACACCAGACTCTCCTTCTACCTCCTACCTCTGGTCCGACCCACCTCATCAACGACGTACCACACGACATCCTAGACATAGTCCTCCACTCTTCTAATCTACAAATTACCACCCCCCATGCCCGCTTTGAATTAACTTCCGATCACCTCCCTAATGTCTTCTCCGCCTAATTAGGCCCTTTCCTCCATGACTTTCAACCTCCTCCATCTATCAAGACAGGTTGGCGAGAGTACACCTCACGGCTCAGTCGTAAGGTGAACTCCAACCTTCCTCTTACTTCACCTGACGACATTGACAGAGCAATTTCTCACGTGACAAATCACATGTTGATAAGCTTTCGACATTCTAGCACATTCACCCCTGTCTCCACCTCTCACCCGGATACCCCGCAGGACATTCTCGCTCTGATAAGGGAACGTCGTCGTGCTCAGCGGCGATTCTACCGAACCAGAGACCCTTCTCATAAATCTTACTTCCTCTACACCCAAAGCATCTTGCAGGACAGACTTCGCGACTTCCGGGCCCAACAATGGCAAGCCTATCTTGCCAGGGCTAACGTCTCAACCTCCGACGATGTGTGGAAGATCCAGAGAACTCTCCGAAACCCCTCCACTGCCATCACCCCTCTCATCACTCCAGGTTTGCCTATTCCCACGTATGACCCGGTCAGGAAAGTTGAGATCTTCGGCGAGATCCTGGAAAATTGCTTCTCCCCTCCTAGCATTACGTCCTACCCATCTCCTATAACCACTCTTCTACCTACGTTATATCCCATCACACTAGACGATGAGTGGACCGTGGGTGTCTGGGAGGTCAAAACCGCCCTGAAGAGAGTGAAAACCAACAAGATTCGTGGTGTTTATCTTCGTCATTTTTCACATAAAGATGTTCTTCTCCTTACCAACATCCTTAACTCTTGTCTTTCTCTCAGTTACTTTCCACTTTCCTGGAAACATGACACCATCATTGTTCTTCCTAAGCAGGGAAAGAATCATCGGGACCCTAATAACTATCGTCCCATTCGCTTCTTTCCTCTTCATTCGCTTATTGCTAAACTTTTCGAGCGCCTTATCCTTGCCAAACTTACCCCGCACCTAGACTCCACTCATGCTGTTTCGAAATGATCATACAGTTAACAGATAAAGTACACCTGAAATGAACAAACACCTATTGCGCGCAGGTGCGCTACACGCTTGCGCAGTTCGGCAGAATTGACTTTCCCGACTTGAAGATATAGTAAAATATTCTTCAGTAAGCTGTTGACTGCCGGGAACAGCAGAAAATTATATCACAGCTGCTGCCACCTCGGAAAGGGGTAGTTTAAATTTACGCCACCAGGGCGCGCCAGTGACCGGCTGAAGATTATTAGGTTTCGAAGGAAATATTTCTGAATTCCTGCATCAGAGAGCGCGGCGGTAGCTCGACCTTGACCGTCGAATAATATGGTATTCAATTATTTATTTTTTATTGTATATTTTTAGGGCTGCCTTTGTACGAGCAACGAGACGAAGAATAAAAAATACGTATTGTATCGTATATAATTTGTATTATGCTTATTTTTCATATTTAACATTCACATTATAAATAGTGTGAATTATTTCTTGGTTGAACATATTATTGGCGAGGCAAATGAATTTCTTCACGACAATGAAATCTTGTTTTTTATAAGCTCCAATGAGATTAATTCTGCTTCAACAACAGGTGTATTTTATTGAAGTGATCTTCTTTGCATTCACTCTTGTGAAAACGCTGTTCCTAGGAGCCTGCTTCCAGCCCAGATGTCTTCTAGCTGAATCTTCTGGCAGAATTTTGTGTTTTGTGTTAAACACATGCCATTCGTCCCACCCAGTTCGGTTTCAGGCGTAACAAGTCTGCAGCCTAGCAGACTCTGCGCCTGACTTATGAATTAGCTCCCATCCTATCTCGACAAATTGGCATTCATGCTATATTCTTCGATTTCTCCTTTGCCTTCGACACTATTCACCATGACCTTCTCCTTCGCAAAACCTCTTCCTTAGATCCTCCCATTGTTTCATCAGCTTCTGCGCAGTTACCTCTCCGGACGATCCTTCCAGGTACGCTACCATCGCTCATTATTCACAATCCTCCCCATCTGCTCCGGGGTCCCCCAGGATAGTGTCTGGGCACCCACTCTTTTCTCTGTTTCTTCATGATCTTCCGGGACCTGGACATGTTTCTGAATTTCTTTATGCCGATGACATTGCTTATGCGGAACGTGCCTACTATCTTCCTTCTGCTATCACTTATCTTCAAACACCTACCTCTCGCCTGGACACTTGGAGCTCTTCTAATGGGCTCACCTTGAACCCCTCCAAGTGCCAGACAATAATCTTCACTTTCCGCTACCTCTCCAGCAAGCCCTTTTCTGCCGTCGCTCAAGTTCAAGGACACCACTGTGGAATGGTCTACAAGTGTCAAGTACCTTGAGATTACGATGGACAGGAAGCTTCGCTGGGAAGATCAGGGAAAGTCTCTCTTTCAGAAAATGAAGAGCACTCTTGCCCGCCTCTCTGCTATTTTCTGTAATCGCAGGATCCGGCTAAAAGATAAACTTTTACTTTATAAAACATTTGTCCGTAGCCTGGAACTCTATGCTTGTGAAACTTGTGCTACCCTTCCCAATAAAATTCATCGTTGCCTTCATATTCTCGAAAACCGGTTCCTGCGGGTGGCTGTTAAACCGCCCATGGGCACCCCCAATTCTTATCTTCGTCGAATTTCCAAATTAGAACCCATCACTAAATTCATCTTCCTTCATGCCCGGAAACATATCCGGAAGGCCTTCCACGACCCAACCCCCAACAACATCTTCCATAAGTACTATCGGCATCTGTTCCGCAGAGTCAATCCCCGTGCTCACCGTCGGTATCCTTCCGACATACTTCAACTCCCCATTCCCTCATCCTACCCTTAACTATCTCTTTTTCAATTTCATCCTTTCACCTCAATCATCTTTCTATCAATAAACCCGCCATAACTCCCACCATTTTGTCCTTTTATCATTACCCCATTTCTACCTTCACTTCCACTTTTCCCCACTAATGAGTGCCTAAGTCGCCGGTTTCCGGCGGACATAGCACTCGCATTCTATGTTTCAGTGGGACTTGTAACAATTTAAGCCGTGCAGCCCATCCACGATGAGCACCATCTGGTGCAGGCGCGGAACACTGATGCCACACCCTCGAGAAAAAAAAAGCTTGTGGTTAGGTTGTTGTTCAGAAGGGTTTTGATAATGACGTAATACTACGTGGTTCTTGTAATCTCTTAGGAAATGACACTTGCCGTAACTTCGCGATTTGCAATAAAAGTTTGAGCTAGAAGATGTACGGCTTGGTAAATTACGGAGATATGATGATTTGACGATTTCAATGATCAGGAAAAAAAATATGGCAGAAAATTTAGTTAGCGTAGCTAATTTCATACGAAGGAGTGAGAGGCAGGCAAGGTGCTGAAGGAACTAGAAGGTTTTAGAAGTGAGAACAGAACTCAGGGCACGCAGAGAGCTCTAGCTGCAAAGAAACCAGACTGTGGATGTGAACAGTAAGTTTCGTAGGGACAAAGAAAGGCAAAGAGGACTTGAAAGCTACATCTCTTGAAAAGGTCGTCCTCAATGCTCAACGTGGCCTCCTCCGAGACTCTCATTTGTACGGACGCCACCCACCATCTGCGCTTTCGCACACTCTAACACGACGTTCCTACCGCACGATTTAAACCTCCTTTTATCCTGGTCGTGGTCAAAACACCTAAAGAAAAGGCATATTCTGTATTGCTATTTGACATTTTCAAAATGTACCCATATTATACACGAACACGACGCATATGTAACACAAGCACGTCTTTAATTGTTCATTTTTTTCGGAAATGAAGGGAATGACACAATTCAGGAGTCTTTTGCCACGAGTATTTTCTTGCACATCTTCATGTTTCCTATTTGAGTGTACTTGACCCTTTGTAACCATGTGAGACGGTGCGATGTATACGACTGGTTTCCCATAAGTCAACGGTGTGCAATTTGATGAGTTTCAATACTCTTAAATTCGCTAATTTACGAGTCCCAAAAGAGGAAGTACAATATTCAGGTGGTTATGAGAAACTTCGTAGCTAAAATGCTACAACCTATGGAGATTTAAATCGGCAATTACCATCACATCATAAAAATGGCGAGGCATATAGGTATAATTTAAGTTGTCATCTACGGTTCGTCGAATGGGTATAAACTGTTTAATCGTTTCACAGTCATAAGAAATGAGACAGTGAAGTGCAAATATACAAATATTTTGTATTCCCGCTGGGAATTGAACCCAGGGTTTTTCCTAAGTTTGGGAGCACGCCAAAAAGTGACCAAGAGAATTTTCTCCTAGTATTTCAGATGAATATATTTAATATTTTTAATGTCATTAAAACCTTTCAATTTCTAATAATCACTGCCCATGATTTAGTTTTTAAGTGTTTTGCTTGTGTCTCTTACACGAGGTACAGATCGCGCCAATCTTATTCCTCCCACATGCGCGTCCAATGATTTCACTGTATTAAATGATTTAAATCGTTTTTCTCTTAAAACGAGTCGTTGAAGTTACTTCATGTTACTGTATCAGATTCACAAACTAA
The DNA here is from genome assembly GCA_002313205.1 of Laupala kohalensis. Lineage (NCBI taxonomy): Eukaryota > Metazoa > Arthropoda > Insecta > Orthoptera > Trigonidiidae > Laupala > Laupala kohalensis. Next base: position 838,283 of record NNCF01126018.1, on the reverse strand, counting down.
AATAACAATCACAAAATTAGTGATTTTGGTTTTAATTCTACAACACTGATATTATATTTGAATTTTAGATTTTAGATTATTCCTTGTCTAACCGTACACTCTTGGAAGTGTTATTTTTCACTTCACTCATTTCATGAACTTAGCAATAAAAATGTAATTAAAAATGACAAATTATTTTTTTCTCATCAAAACAGAAAAACTTTATTAGGACCAGTACATAATATATTACCATAAAAACACGATTTCCTATATAAATTTTACTACTTTCTGACAGTAATTTATTTGTTTATCAACTCAGTTTGTATTTAAGGTTTATTGTTTCTTTTTTTATATTTCACTTATTCAACCTGATGACCACTATATTCTTAAACTTAAAACTCATTTCGTGAACTTAATAAAGCCAGCAATTACGGTTACATAATTTTCCTGAGATTTAAAAATATAATAAATAATGTAAAAATACAATAAGAAATGTAATAATAATAAATGTAGGTTCGATTATTTTTTGAAATTCAATAAGTGATATAAATGATTGTTCCGCATGAATTTTATATTATGCTGTACCTCAAAATTAACCAAAACATTTACAATTGCATAGGGGTTGGTATTACAGTTGCAATGCATTGCATGCATTGCATTGCATGTTGACGAGCCCTAAAGCCCCATTAATTTTTTTTTTTAAATGCATTGCAAAAAAAAGGAACGTTTTTATCCGAAATACATTATTGACCATTATATACTAATAAATTGAACGAGATGGGTGAACCAAGTGGTGTTTGCTTCGTGAAACTATTTGATTCACAAGGGAAATGGCTTTTGCAAAGACGTTCTTGATGAGAGATCAAATTTGATTAACCCGTTCATTCGCTCCAATGCATCGGACTCAGTCAAATACCAATTTCGTTTTACGTGACCGGTGAAAAAGAAACTCAATAAATAGTGTCTTCTGAAACGAGGCATTGTGGTATACAAGATTGCTTTCGCGTTATTTTGTTAGACCCGAATCATTGAAACTACGGAAATCTCGTTCAAGATGTCCTCAACGCATTACTACCCATAATATATTCATTTGATATTAGTATCGTAAAATTCATGTCGAAATTTAGTACTAACAAAGTCTGTACGCAGTACTTTTTGCTTTTACCATTTTTTTAAAACGTTACAAATTACCAAGTCAAAGGACTAATTTTTATTAGACTTCTACATATTTTCCCTCCCTTTTCCCTCCAGTATTATTCCAAGGCTTGAGCACCACTTCTTTCTTGCTGAACACTATCAACGCTAAGAGAAATGCTCCTGAAGACCTTTTCACATACATTGCAATTTTGTCTGATTTTCTGTCTTGGTCTCACAAAACGTCAAAAAGCATAAATCCATTAAAGCTATGTTATTATCGATTTTATAAACTTATAGAAACGTCGTTGAAAATTTCCTGAAGTTTCTCTTATTTATTGTATGATTTATTTACAAAATTGGAATTTGGTACAATATATGAAAGTTATTTATTCAAATTGCCCTCACTTGAAGATTTGTTTTAGAAAAGGGTAGTTTTGAAGTAATTTAGTCGTTTCACATCTCTATCTTTTTAAACACGATAGTCATTTAATCTGAGATTTTTTTTTCTTTTTTCTGGATTAAGGAAGCCATCCTTTTCAATTACACATTGAATTTTTAAAAAAATTCTTTGTTTTTTAAGTACCTGATAAAATCTTGTTATTGTGTGAATATCTTGTTTTTGTGTGATATAAATAGTTATACCACGTGTGCAAACATTTCTTCGCTTAGATAAACGAGCACATCAAAAGAATAGATCCGCCTAAAGGGACCAAACTGCGCGGACAAATTTGTCTCTTAGGACAAATGAGTGCACGGAAATTTTAATTATGACTCGAAGGACCAAATATGTGATAATGAGGAGTCAAAGGAATGAGGAGTAATATGAAACCTGTTTTGCCAACAATAACAGTAATAATTTAATAACACATAATATTATAATGGAAATGAGACTGCCATGAAATGATACTGTTTCCCTAGAGATCGTGATGACCCGGAAGGGAGCCTGCTGTTAGGAGAGTGTGCCTAGCGAGCGGCCGGGCGAATAACTGGTATGCACAGGTTAGTGCCTGCGTGCGGCGTGGTGATAGCGCCACGCTCCGGCGTTGTTAATGCCCAAGTGCCACCGCTAACGAGCGGCGGTCGAGTCGACTAGTTGAATCGAGCGGCGGGCAAGTGCCGCCTAGTGTCGCCGAATGGAAAGATGCAGCGGGCGAGCGAGGTGTGGCCCGCTCAGCAGTAGACGAAAGAGTGATGTTGATGAGTCTCCTTGAAGTCAACCCGAGAGACTGATGTAGTGATAATCGAGTCTCCCTGCTGGAAGGCAGGCAAGAGACTGAAGCAGGTATGGTCTAGTCTCCCTGCTGGAAGGCAGCGGGCGAGGGACTGCTGCTCGCCGTTAGGCGAGAGAGAGATACTGTTGGCTGTCGTTCCCACTGGAAGGCAGCGGGCAAGAGAGACTGATTGATATCGGCCCGTCCAAGTAAGCATGGCCAGGCACGCCATGCGAAGACTCGCATCGATGGTGCGAGCTGGTGCCAATCACGAGACTTGACGTCGCAACGACTGGCTGATTGAGGCGGGATGTACCGCCTCGTGGTGCGAGAAGGGTGTGGTCAGGCAAAGCAGTTGAGTGTTTAAGATGTAACACTCAACTAGCACTGAGTTGTAGTTGTTAAATGCTTCATTGATACGACACCTCAAAAACTGTCTGAACACCATGAAATATTGGATTATTGTATCTTTTTGACAAGGGTGAATTGTGTAGAATATTGATAAAACATGCTTTTATAAACATACTAATTTTGTTTATTATTTATGAGTTATAAATACACCTATATATGAATCATTATGTCAAATATCGAATATTTTATGTACAGAAAACATTTCTTAAATAACTGACAGGGTAACGGAAACAATTCCCATAGTGGTCTGTGTAATTTATGAGGTATCGACGTTCAGTGGATTTCCACACATGTGAATCCATTACTAATATTTTCATCAATATCACGTCAGTATTATAACTCGCCGGATACCATCCCAAATGAGGCACAGTATAATGCTCTCGGGAATGTGCCAAAGATAGGTTATCTACAGAAAGGAATTGACGAATGACTGGTTATTGGATGACGAATTGGTGGGCACAGAGTGTTTCCATGGTCATAGTATGTATCAAATTAAGAAATTTGAATTATGTTATATCTTATATAATTATTAATACTTTAAGCGTAACGCATTGCAGAAACATACAAAATAATATAATGTTTGATCTTATATCACAATTAGTTTACTTCACATTTTACCAACAACATCCTTGTTACTTATCTTCTCTTTGAAGTCGAATAAATTAGTTTGAAATAAAAATTGAACCAATAAGTTTACAATATTTAAGAATATCGGTGTTCGTGCATTTGTTTGGTTATTTATCTAATATAATTTTAGTTAGTTATCGGATAAAATTTCATTCCAAATTATCTTACGACAAAAATGACATGGAAAATATTGATGTTTTATGCCTTGGATTTCATTTCTGTTCAAGGTGTTCTTGAATTAAATAATTAAATTTTCTAAGAGAGTAGATGAAAAATCAGTCAATAATTTATTAAAGAAAAATGTTAGAAGAGATTCGTGATACTTCTGGTTTAGCTTTCAAGGTGGTGTCTTTATTTCTTTCTAAGTTTCTCGTTAGTTGTGGTTATTACCCTAGAACATTTTAGGAACACTCTCGAAATAATTACAACGTCCATGATCTTTTTTTTCTTTTCAAGTTAACACTGAATTCATGCCAAGAAGAGCAACCAATATTTAACCAGGGCCTTTTCCGCTGTGAAGTCAAGGAGCATGCTGAAGGAAAAGACTGAGAAAGTGGCAATATTGACACGCCCTGAGGTGAAGATGCGAGCGAGGTCGAGGATACGTAGTGGTGAGGGCGGAGACCTCGCGCGCGACCGCTCATCGGCATGCATGAGGCATGCGTCCTCCCCGACTCTGACCTCGCTCTTCTTCAGACGTTCACTCTCTCGAAACAAACAAAAAACGCGGAGGACGAGATGACTCACAAAGTAAGCAGAAAAAAGAGAAAAGCAGATGAAGGATATCGTGTTAGAAGATTTCAGTATGGAAAGTTACTTCTGGACCTCGGGAGATGACATGTATACACACTGATTTTCAACATTTTACAAGAATAAAAATATCCCTGTTAATCCGTTAAAACTAATGAAAAATTGTAGTCCTATTTACGTCTATCATAATTATATTATTAAATTTAAAACCTATTATAGAAAATTATTTTACTCACAACATTTCGTCAAAACAACTGACAAAGAGTATCACTCACGAAACGTTGTGAGTAAAATAATGTTATTTGTCTATAAATTCTCGTCAAAGTTTATAATTTAATCAATGAAAAATATTATGTATAGTTGATTTAAAGAGAATTACGGGAATAGTACTTTTTTGATATAAAATATTCTTAAGATTTGAGACATTGGGATCTTTTTCTATTTTCTTATTTAAGGAAAATTATTTTTATTCTTACCAATGGAAAGAAAGATGTTTACCATTTTATACTTTAAAAACTAACTGCTCTTAAACATGGTATAAGTAAACGGGAATCATATCCTTTTCAAAAGATTAACTTTTTACCAGGTCAACGCAACTCTTTGAAACTATTGAACCATTTACAGAAAAAAAATTTATACAAATGCATGAGTGTTGTGAAAAGTTCACCTCAGAATAAGGTACTCAAAATAGAGAAGGTCTATTATGATTGGGAAAGTTAAACCTTTGAAAGTAGGGTAGGGTGTCATGTACAGAAAGTTCCAGCTTAAAAGATAAACTTGTGTTTAAGAAATAGTAATTTGGATATCAGAACACCACAAGTATCTTATAATTGTTATTACTGAAATATAAGTTTCTTCTTAAAACATCTTTTAAGCTAAAACTTTCTGTACCTTCCAAACAATCTATTACGGGCTGATAACTTCTATTTTAACTGGAATTGTCAATTCCTACGCGCTGATAAGTCATCTTTGTTTGTGTTGATATTTATTTGTGAAAAATGTGTGTCGAGTTTAGGGTTAAATGTTGATGACACAGAAAATTATTTTATTAATTTTTGGTTTTTATATTTTTCTAGAAGCTAATTAAATTTAAATTAATCCCCAAACAAGTGAATGTAATACGTTTTGTGATTATTAAACATGATTGCTTAAACCTTTGCCACAAAATGCCTCTTTATTACATCATTTAAGTTAGTAAATTCTGTCTTTTTATTATCAACAATTCTAACATAAAACGGTGTGAAATGAGAAAATGTATATCCCAGATGAAGGTAATATCCGAATAGTTTTAATAATCTCTACATTTTTTGCGAAAAAACTCAGTTTCTTTTGGGATGTATACCCCACAGTATACCTCACCGGACTATGTTACAGATTTCTACCCGACCAATTAAGGGTTAATTTAACTAAAACGCTATAAAAGCTTCATTAATCACAAATTTATGATTATTTCCCCGATGCTTCAGAAAATCGCGAATCCGAGCAATGAGGAGGCTCTCACGAAGTATAATGTAAAAGATTTATGTATGAATGAATGGCCCGAACGTGTTAAGTATGTGACCAATTCTTACCCCCTTTAACTTTTAGAATACCCTGATTGTTTACATTATTTTTATCTTTAATGTTCGCGCGATCCACTTATGAATAAAATTAACATGTTTGAAACTCATAATTTCACATTTTTATACATAAGTGTAAAAAGTGAATTTCCTAAAATTTTCTGTTAATGTCTAAGAAACAGATGATTTTCGATGGACTTATTTTCCCTGCATAAGAGTAGCAGATTCTCTCCATTGCAGAGGAGCCAGGTTGGCATCCATTAATGGCGATGAACGGCGTTGTCGATGAGCGATGCTGACATTGCACGCGCCACTCGCTCTTCTCTCTCGCCCTCCCCCTTCTCCCTCTGGAGGAGAATCGCGTGTTTCCCTATATCACGGACATGCTTCCTTGCGAGAAAGAAAGAAAACGGAAATAGAGACGAGTGGATCTACGCTTCGGTAATGTATCAGCCATTGGCAACCATTTTCTCCCACTATTAATTGCAAACTCAACAACCCATCAAATATATCAATATCATTTCGAAAATGATGGTAAATCCATACTGAAATAAACAGATGAGGTGAACCTCATTACATCTGTATTGTGTAGATCTCATGGCTATCACAGTTTCAAATCACATGCGTGAAATGAAGTCCTTCGCTTTTGTGGCCCTAAACTTATTATAAATATTATTAGTTTGCGTAGAGCCTCTGCACAGAGCCTATCGAAGCTACTTTTCATTTGCTGTTAAAAAATGCCTTTGCAGTTCTGCCTTTCTCTCGTAAACGCAATTAAAATGAAGTAGCTGAACTCTGGCACAAAATATGTCAGAACAGTGGATGTCGTCCAGATTGGAAACCTATGAGGAAAAGGATATGTGGAATAAGTAATTAGTAAAGTTTTTTATTTATTGCATTAATTGCAATTTGTTCATGTCCTGATCAAAATAGATTCGTATTACATTGCATTCAACGATTATTTGTGCATCTTAGGTAGAAAATTTAGATCGATTCTTTCAGAGTGAACAATAGTAGATTATAGTCAGTCATATATTTTTACTTCAACAATGAGTTATGTTTTTATTGAGCAGCTCATTAATTTCGTTGAATTGATTGCTAGCATAGAGAGCTGTCTGGAGTAGTGTTTTGAGTGTGTCCTGTTGGAAACAAAGTTTATTCTGAAATTTTCCTGGAGGTTTATAGTGTTTCTTAAATAAGACTATTATCTTTTTCCCCACATTTCGGAAGAATTTATGCGCTCCTTATTACTTCTTTAAGTACATTTCCGTGAGTGTTTCATATATAAAGTTGCATTTTAATTACTTTCTTTACTTCGTATCATTCATCATACTTGTTTAATATAAAACTAGAGAATAAAATGCTAATATAAAATTGTTGAAAATATTTATAAGTAAAGTATCGTATTTAGTGTTATTATGATACTCAACAAATGATTTGCAATTTAAAAATTCTACAGAATATACGAATTGCACGTCAACTCATTGCTTCTTTCCTTGACAGTTTAGTCCCTTTTTCCCCACATTTGGGTACATGAAACACTTGTATTCTTTCATTTCTTTCAAATCCAAGGGATTGACTTTAGAAATCCAGTAGCTCTCACGAAGTTCAGGAACTCCCACGTCATTCATCCGATGGCTGTGCATTCACATTCACCCACGTTTTTCTTGTTTCCACCAACGATCCATTGGGAAAACAATAAACCCGTTGAGCGCGCCAGCCGACACTTGGCGCTCACTCGCTATGTTGCCACTGCTACCGATACCATCTCAGTCATAGCCATTACCTTATCAGTTACTCAACAACGAAGAAAGAACTACGCGTCTGGCTATCCATCATTGCTGACTCATCTCATCTATGTCAACAAAGGATTTACATTTACTGTTCTTTACACACTTTTCAAAAATTGATTCTATAGGCTAGCACAGGAGGCGAGTTTAGAGATGTAACTCTTCGCAAAGTTTGTTGGCGGTGGAGGGGGAAATCTAAATTGAATCAGCGTTTGAATATCAGTGAGGTCATAATGGATTTTGACGCATACCCTAATTTCCCATACCAATATTCAGATCAACAAAGCCTGCATTGAAATACAAGATTTATCTTGAATTCAAGACCCCGAACGGAGCGTGAGATGTAGTTTAAGTGTTTACTCATGACTTTTCTGAAGCCGAAACTTTTCTTATACTTACTCCTCCCTTTCAATAGACAGTATATCATATTTTCAATCACATTCACAAACGGATACTTCAAACTCATTCTCCATTAGATTCACATTTATCACGCTTACTCCATTCTTTCCCTTAACATCAGAGTGTCCTTAATTACTTAATTGTCTCAACCCTCGACTATATAAGTTAATGCCCCACTGCAGTGGCTTTCATCTATCTCAACCAGAGTTTTTGTTCTTTCTTCCTGCGTCTCCTCCACAACTATCACGACACATACGTTTCCTCCTCGACAGCTTTCTCCACCGTCGCCTTCATCGCAAGCACAACACATCGCTGGTGCTCTTGCGGGTCAATACATAGAAGCAGATATACTTAAAGCGATAAATCAGTGGCAGTATGCTGCAACAGGGAAGGGGCGGCCCGCATCGCGACCAGCGACGCTACGAAGACAGGAAGGCGTGGCTCAATACGCAACAGCCGTGGAGTCGACTACTTCTCAGGTGGAGGTGATGCACACATTGCAGGAATGAATAAATCTTCAGATTACAACGCAATGGTGCGGTGCATAATGAAAAAAATATATGGACATGCAAGGACCCAGTGAATGAGAGACCCCAAGGGATTTGTCCAACAGTTTTGACTGGTTTCCCGATTTCGTATGATGATGAAACCATTGAAGAAAAATACAAACTCACTAATGAATACTTCAATAACGTTGCTAATTATAGGAAGGTAATTCTATAAAACTCAAAGAACAATGAACATTGACTATATTTGGTCTACTTTTAAAGTAATATTGTAGTTTTAAATACGATCTTTTAAGCAGTCAAACTTTCCCATCTTATAAAGTCTCATATCAAATTATAATATCGATTATTCAATACCTTTCATTGTCAAGACTTCGGGAAGAACACCAGATCGTAATGCCCAGGCATAGATCTATACGGTATTCCTCATATTTTACTGTAGATGTCATTAACGAGTGATAAAGCCTACCACTTGGAACTAGAATCTGCACGTATTTTATATATTTAAAGGAAAATAGAAGTCTCTCCTTCTGTCAAAACTAAGTCAAATTTAGATGTTTCCTAGAAGAAAATCTCACAGCTATTACCTTCAATTTGTGTATTTACAAGTTCATGTAAAATAGAAAAGAAATAAGTTCGAACGCAAATATCTTGTTGAAAAGTACAACACTATTTACTTATAAAAATTACGATTTTGTGTAGTTTATGTATTCTTAGGGTATTATCTTTCATTCCTATATTGTATTTATATTTTTCATATATTGTAATGAAATTCTATTTTAAGTGTTATATTTTATTCCAGCTTAGTATAGACTAAGTATTTTCAGTGGAATATTGAACACTTCTTTTTTATTTCAGTGTTCGTTTAGATTTAGGTAAATTGGTGAAAGAGCAAGTCGTATCATTTAAGACTTATTCGCAAATGATAATTTTCAAAATTATTTTCAAAATTATTTCAAAATTATGCAGAAACATCTTTCTGTATCACTTCCTCGTATCATATATTGCTAAGTATTTCTAAACTTTTTCCTTACGAAATTCAGCAGCTTCGTTTATGAAGATTTGTGATTTTTTAAACAACCGTTCTCCGTTTCAGAATAAACATCATTTAAATGTAATAAATATATGTCTTTCAAAATATTCAGGATAATTATGTATTTGTCGAAGCTTTAAGAATAAAATCATAGAGTAATAATTGTGTATATGTACTTAAAAAATATTTATTTTTGAACAGTAACAATATGTACTGAATATTGTCATTTGTGAACACTTCAGAATTATGCAGTTTTTCTTATCAAATATCAATTTTCTAGGTAATTTTAGAAGATACAGTAAGTCAACATATTCATAGGAATTGCTCCAGAGCATGCTCTTCTCCTGGAATATATACAAAATCAAAAGAATTGAAACGTAACTTTAATACTAAAATAAAACTTTCCTTAGTACCTATAATGGAAGGGAAACAAACGGAATATTTGAAATACTGCCACAACTCTGTCGCTTTGTATCGAAAGCATGTGACCATGTGCGACTAAAGAAGGTTTTGATGGCTGCCTGTGCTAGTCACAAGGATTTGTCGTTTGTTTTAATATTTGCGAATCAATTTATCTCCCGACGCAGCAACGGGTGGTGTGTGTACACTCGCCCTCAATGAATTTTCCGGCAGTGAGCCGTCTCATCATATATCTTCGATTTCATGGCATAAAACTTTTCAAAGGTTCATTCTGCTCCGAAAGAGTGGGCGGTCGCCGCCTCTGAATTTTTGTTTGTATGGATGAGCGTACGGGTTCTCTCTTGTAAAAACTGTCAGAATATTTTTTTCTCTGCTCTGACAGTAATTTTGTTTTTAGAAAGACCCTTCACAAAGAAAAATTACTCTCAACTCATGCAATATAATTTTTCATGGTGAACGAATACTTCTATCTTATAAATACAATTCTAAATCTATATAAAAGAGAAGTTATTTTAAATTTAAATGTTTCAAAATGTAACCGTGAATAATAATCACGAAACTAAAGAATATTTACTGACATTTTCCTGGTACCGAATTGAAATTCGTAATATGTTAAAAGAAGAAAAAACTATAAGAATGCATCTAAGTCAATGCTTGTTTCCAGAATATGTCCTAGAGAACAAGGAAAACCATCCTGAGAAAATAATCTGGCCACATATTGTGGACTATGGGTGTTTGTTGACAACAAAAAAGACAAGGCAAATTGTTTCTGCTGAAGAAGAGTTTAAATTGTTTCCCAATCACGGATTTAGAAGAATAGAAATTCTTCTCAGGCGTATTAAAACTACGTTATTAGCATTCAATCGTTCGTCTGAATTTTTTAAAGCGCATTATGAGGGTAAAATTGTAAAATTGCTTTACTATGCGATGATCATGACTCTCAAAAATGTAAACTGATATAGTAGTACAACAGAGAAATTATTTTACTGAGACTACGCCAAACTTTCAAAAAATGTCACTTATATGGTTTTAATGCGTACAAAATACACTTGCTCTACAGAAAATTTGATAAATTTGAGACGTTGAAATTTGATAAATTTAATATTTACTTTACATGAGTTGGTCTTTGAATCATAGTAATTAGAAATCTAGTACAAGTGCACAGACAAAATAAATATGCAATTTCAAATTTGAAATATGAATATATTTGACTCATCCCATTTCGTAATCCATTAGTGATAAATACAGGGCATTGACGGAAGAATGGAATTGTAAACACATTCATCGACATCAGAAAAGTCCAAATCTGTCATTTGAAATATTTACGATTAAAATACTTTCTAAATACTACGTAAGAGAGAAAATAAAAGTGTCAAAACCATGATGTTCTGTCGTGGTAACTAGATGAAAGAGTAGTGCTCTCAAATAAACTCTTTCTGAGAATTTCATAGCATTCTCGCAAACAGCTTTGTATTTGCATTGGAAAATAAGGACGTTAAATGTTCCGTAGCAAAAGTACAAAGAAATGTTTACAATTAAGCTTCTAGAGCTATTGAGGGACCCGTATTTTTTTCAATTAAGCACATAGCCAGTAGTCACTCAGACGTCAATATCTGCAACTAGTGATCACTTTCTTTTCCCATTCATTACTGAGTGCATTTCTGTAGAAGTTCGCGCCCAGCCCTGCAATTTTTTTTACGCTCTCTCTTTTTTTTCACAATAGCTTTCATTCAGCGTTACCTTGCAGACTTGATATTGTATCTGTAAATTCCCCTATTACTGTCCTCGGACACAGGGAAGGCTGGGCGCCAGGAGGACGAGAAAGGTTTCACTTTCCACAAAATAAACAATACACAAATGAAAAAGAAATAATATAATGTAACGAAAAATAGTTTTTAGTGTCATAGGTGATGGCTGCGCACTCTAGCGTGTTTACGCGTGCTTACTATGACGTGTTTACGCGTGGATGAACTCTCGGGCCCCGGAGAAAATCCTTGCCGTAGAGCACAAAAGAGGCGCGTTGCTGGACTGGGGTGCTTTTTGGGGGATGGCACGGAAGATGGAGGAGCGGAGCGTTTTGGATGGTACGGTTGGAGAAAAAAGATCTCTTTTGATGACGGAGAGGAGATTTTTGATGGGACGGGTTGCGGAGGACGATTTCTCCATTTGCGGAGAGTGACGGATTCTTTTGGTGATGAATGCGTCTCCCCATGTGTTTGTTGATAATTTGACGCTTCCAAACCTTCGTCGCATTACTCTGATGTGTCAAAGATTGTGAGTAATGCTGTGAAGCAAAGCGAAGTGTATTTTGTCATTCTAAGATTTTGAATGGAAAAGACCCTAATTTTCCGCATGCGTTGTAGTCATCGTTGATTTCCTCGACACATGAACATTGGTTCAATGAATCCTCATTCTATTTTACTGCTAGAAAATGTTTGGGGAACTTCACTGTAGATAATTACTGCAATTGGGTTATATCAGCCCAATTTATTTTTGTGTATTTAATTTGAACTGAAGAGATGTTTTTTGGAAACTGAGAAGAAAGGAGATTGTCCAATCAAGAAATAATGGTATTATTCTCACATTTATTGCCATGAAATGTTTCCTCTTAGAAATGTTCAACTAGTGCCATGATATATATTCTAATGCACCCTTCTGAAAAAACCCAAACGTGCATTAAGATAACTATAAAATAAGGATTCGGTACTTCTGATGCGATTACCACAGTTTATTCTAACAATTGTAAGGTACAAACAATACATATAACATTTACAATAAATACAAAATTCTTCTGCCCCCACAGTACCAAAATACAAATATAAATCCCTCGCAACTGATTGCGCAATGTTACATTGAGCTCATTCTCTTGATTCGCGCATTTTCAGTTAAAATTTATACAATCAATTATGGAAAAACAATATCAAAGCAAGCACGAAATGAGCAATAATTAAGTCTTCCCTTCTGATATTTAATTAACAGTTCTTTTTTAAAGCCTTTTCTCCTCTACTTTCTTCTTAAAACAAACCCAAATTTTTACAGTGAATGCGATAAATTCAACTCCAATGTAACGTTCTCTTTCGCAAGATACTAGTTAACATCGAATTACAAAATTAAATATGAGTCCCTAATCAACGAAATCACTTCGTATAATGTCCGTCTCACAGAGACGTATACTCACAACCAGCGTATTTTCTTCGAAATCGTGTCCAACCACCACGGCTCGAAACACCTTTTTTCATCAACGCAGGCTGCAACAGCTGCTTCGGAGTTCGTCCAGTGACCTTTACCCACGCCCGCTTTACCACGATTTACTTCCTCGTGATCCCTCGTTCCGATCGGCTTTCGCGACAGATTTTCTCAAACACCGGCGTGCAAATGTTTCCGGATTCGCAAGACAACTTTTATAATATGTTGCTGGCTTCACTTGGAGCCCTTGATCAAATATTATCACGCATTTAACTTGCGTTGTATCCGGACGTTCCCTTTATAACCTCGATTGTGATAAAATATCATAAAATGATATGTCCGTAACTTGCGTCTTCACGCTTAATAAAAATTACTAATTTAAAAATCAATGTTCTGATCTTTTACTATAAATTCAGATCGGCTCGTTCTCGTTCAATAAATCTGCGTACGATTACAACGTGATTCTCCCCGCTAATGGTCTGCGTGATAAAGATCACTCGTACGAATTAAGCAAGTCAACCGTCTTCTCCAAGAAGCCCCGAACAAATGAGATAGATTCATGTCGTGTTGTTCCCTTCTTGGCACTAACCCCCACTCCTTCTAAACTTCACGCACAACGCATTCCACCAATCGCTCGTCTTTTCCGATGGTTTCGCGTCACTAGCTTTGTCAGGTGCATTCACACTTTCCTAGTTCGTATAATATAATTTCAAAATCTT
>NNCF01126018.1:787481-804474 GCA_002313205.1 Laupala kohalensis | reverse complement strand
GTCCCATATTGTGCGATATTTAGAAAAACTCTTATATTTTTGACAGAAAGCTCCCGTAACTAATTTGGATGTAAGTTACATGGTTTGCAATGGGGAGTAGATAAAAAGTATAATTATTTTACTTAAGGAATTAAGTGACTTATTTTGTTGTGGGCCAAGCTAAAAAATTACTTAGAGAATATTGAGGTAACCTTACGACACGTGCGTATATAATAAAGGAGAATGATAGTAAGTCGCGTTCAAAAACAAGAAGTATTCTAAAATTTTGAGAAGCCTAAAAGCAAGAGACATTTAAGAATTAAGTAAAGAAAACCAAAGGTTCATTCTTGAGTCTGTGTAGGAAGAGAGTAGAGGGGACGAAGAGGCTCGTTTTAAATGCGGAGACCGAATATTATTTCCCTTTATTATGTTGTGCACATGTAATGTTAATAGCTTGATTCTTGGCTTAAAAGTAAAGGGAACAAATTTATTGAAGGTGAATTCTTCTTCTTCAGAATCAGAATATTACACAAATGTGAAACAGTTGAATTGATTTTCCATGTGTTGATAGGCTCTAGAATCGTATGTTTAAACGTACCATTGATCGCCCCGAATATACAGCAATTGTGACACGATCTGACACATAATCCCCTGAGGAGATAACGGGAGTTGGAGAGTCTAAGACGCGACGAAAGACGAGTCATATAATAATATATAAAGAAAGTAATATTAATACGGAACTATTTTCATAAATTTAGAGCTGTTAAGGGAGACCTATGAAATTCTTGACGATTTTCATAACGAAACTGTATAATTTATTGTGTTGGATGTTAAAGTAGCGAGACTCTTTACGTGATGTATTCTTTTTTTATAATCTTTTTCGTAGGAGAGGTCTTATTTTTTATGGAATATATATATTTTTTAATTGTGAAATGAAATGTGTAAGGAGAGAAAGTATAGAATTCGGCTAAAATGAATTTCATGACCTTTCCAGATCATATGTAGGAGAAAAAATTATCAGATTTTCAAAGTTAAGCTGACATTCTTAAGAATATATAGTTGTGTATGATTTTTGTAAAAACTATAATGTTTATGTCAATATTCTGTATATATTATACGAATTTATAACACAATATAAAATATTGACTACAAGAACTTGAGAATTATATTTGGTACAGTTTGAGATAGTTTTTTTTCCCCTAAGTCGTAACACTGTTTGATACAGTGTCATTTTTCTACATAGCGTTTCTTTATTGTAGTGTTTGTAAATGTGTAATGTAGCGTGCTATTGAAGATTATCTACATGGAGCAACAGGAGGTATGAGTTGGGTGGTAGGCTATTGTTAGTAGGTGACCCGGTTAGCTGGGTTCACCGACAACTTGACCTACGTAGAGGGGATAGAAGGAGAAGTTAGGAATAATTAGAGTTATAGATACTTGGAGGTGGATAGAAGAAGGAGGGTTTGCTTCTCAGTGGTCTCAGCTATATGAACTGGGACACTAATGTGAAAAGCTACAATTTTTTTCTGACTCCACCGGAAATTGAACCCGGGATGAGTTGGTGACGCATATTTGGTCATCATTTACATCTCTATTTCTTAAAAATGTTCTTCTATATATAACTGCATGGTAAAAAAAATAACTTTGGGATGGTACGTGACATACCTGTGATATGAATGATGAAGGCGTTGCGTGTGGTTGTGTACGGAAAAAAGAGTTGTATTGTATTGAAAGTTGTATTGATCTCGTGATTGTCGTTTTTTAGCAAACACACGGGACGTTACTCCTAGGAGAATGTTTGTTTTAAGAAACACACGGGAAGAGTATTATATATTCTGGTGAGATATTTATTTGGCGAAACGTTAAGGTGCATAACGTAAAATTAGGAAATCGCTGAAAGAGGTACTATACTTATAATTAACTCACGTTAATATGACTCATTCATATGTTATTACTATTTTTATTATCGTTTATTATTATTAATGAAAGTAGTGTTGTATTTAGAAACATAATACTCTTAATTTTTATAACATTTTTGTCGGCTTTCTTGACAAATATTTTACATGAAATTAAATTATACTCCATAACTTTGTCACCAGTTCTTGCAATATAATCATAGTAGTTTTATAATTCACCTATCACCTTATTTTCTTGCAATAAAAATATATAGAAGCATGAATTTGTTGCTAATTAATTTATCAGTTTTCATTACTCTCAAAGTAATATTGTCGAACAATGTAACGTTCTTCCTAGAAAAAAAGTACTGTAATTTTTTTTTCGTGCCCCCCCAAAAAAAAAATCGTGTTTTAAATTAAAGTATAAAAAAATACCTCTGATAGTTATAAATTGCAATGTTCTTCCATTGATACGAAAAAAAACCGTGATTAACATGTGTATATAGTCGAATTTTTTCGTATTTTTGTAATTCACGATATCTTTGAAATATATTTTAAGGATCATTCTTCAGAAAATTATAATATATTTATATTAACGTGTAATCATAATAACAGATATCGATCTCAAGTATCTTTTAATCAGATCTCTGGTCTCTCCTATCGACCACATTCTACGACCTGACTCCGTGACGGCTCTTTTTAGTCCTTTGGTCACGTGAACGGGGCAACGAAGCGCACCACAGGCGTGACAAGCGCTCAAGAAAGGGCGTCAGGCGCTGAATGGGTGGCGGTGGCGGTGAACGCTGATACGGTCAACTGCCCCCGCCCTGAACACGTCACACTCCCCCGGCCACACCTCCGGCTGCCAAGCCAACACTTCCGTCGCTCTTGACCCGCATCAAGGTTATCTTCAAGTTACAACAGTGATCTGTTTTAGATTTACATTTTTATTATTAATGAGATTTACATTTTATTCTATTATTTTTAAATACATACGTTATTATGTATATTAATGCACTAATTATTATTTAATTTTCTTTGAAGATTTATATGGGTTCGCTATTTTCATAATTATTACTTATGAAGTACCANACTAATTATTATTTAATTTTCTTTGAAGATTTATATGGGTTCGCTATTTTCATAATTATTACTTATGAAGTACCAACCGTGAAGTATACTTGCACACCCTGATACAAGACGAAACAAATCATTATTTTCACCGAACAGAGATCGGTGTCTACAATTCATGGCAACATAAATGTTGATAATTATAGAAGTTTATAATCAAAACAATAAAAGCGTAAGAATGAGAAAAAATATAATTTCTCCAGCAGGTTATTATTACCAGCGTAGTGATCCATGAAAACTATGAAAAATTTATATTTAATTTTAAAATTGATTTTGAAATTTGCAATATTTGTTAAGATATGATTATTTAACACCTTAAAGTCATCATAAAAATGATAGTTACTCAAATTCTGCTACAAAATCGTTATCACACCTCCAAAACGATCTGTTGTAATTCATCGTTGCAACATGAGGTTTTCAATACTTTATTTGCATCCGGAAAGGTTAAGGTTCATATTGACTTCAGAACTGAACAATTCTAAAACTTTTTTTTTTCGGTATGAAACATACCAAAATGAATATTTCCGTCTAATTATCTCGGTCGAAAAGTTCCACGACCACTGTGCTGAATGTATAGCATGTTTTATTATTAATGAGACAAAGAAAAAAAAGATGGTTCTTGAATGCTCAAAAATAAAATGTTCTAAACTAATTTGGATAAAAGTGTTACAGTACTTGTATTTTTTTGTGCAATGCTCTAAGTAATGTAGAGAAATATACATTTTTCAAGATTAACTGAGAAAATAATTTAAAAGAAATTTTTTTTTGTTTCGATATAATTTTATTTTTAATAATAAGGCATTCCTCCATCATTGTAGAAACATTGTTTGGTTTCCTTACGCTGAAAGGTTTGTATATTCTTGTTATGTCGGAGCATTAAACCGTCAATTCCGAGTTACCTGCACGACGCGCCAGTTATGCTGGTTGCATTTCACCTGAATTCTAAATGTTGAAAATTATTGATAGAACATCTCTTAGATTCATATGTTTCCAAGACAATTAATGCCGATAATGTGCTAGTAATATCACGTGTTTATCACGATATTGGACCGAAAATGCTTTTCATCGAGTGTTAATATATTTCTCTGTATTTCGCAAGAATAAACAAAAATTGTAATTTTATGTTGTTTTCACAACTTGATCTGTTTTTTTTTTTGAAACATTGGAAGTACATTAGAAAACGTAAAATACTTTTCTTGGGAGGAACTTTGATTACATTATATTTTTGATTAAATTTTATTATAGGTGGCAGGAATAATTTATTCTTTGCCATCTATAGCAGTTCTAGGTACCTGCAATGATGTATTTAAGATTAATTATAATGTAATATTATCTCATTGAAATAAAATGCCGGAAAAATGACTTTATCTTAAGGTTCAGGGACAAAAAATTTTGAATCGCACATTGAATGTATGTTTCCTAACATTAAAAAAATATGATTTGAGGAATTTTGTGGTTGAGTGACACACATTGAAATGAAATAGACACTATATTTTTTCTTTTCATTATAGAGATCAACTCTCATAGAACAAAGAAAAAGTACGAATGAACATTTGGAATTGTTATTGTAAATCTTCATTTTTTTCTCAAATATTTTATAGTCATTTTTAATATTATTTTTAAACGAAACTGTTGTTTTTTTACCCACAAATTACTAAAGGTGACTATAATTAGGGTGCATACTTAATTTAAGATGTAAAAGTAATGGGTAGAACAGATTCCGATTGTTCTTTTATATTATCCTGGAATGCGGTGAACAATAAAATACATTATCCTCTTTTGCTAATATGTGTTTCCCTGCAGCAATACTTGTTTCCTTTCATCTCCCACCTTGTCATTTTCGTCGTAGTTGACGGCTGACAGCATCAACCACACATGACAGGCGCTGTAGGTGATGTAGATGCAGGGATGAAAGTGCCTGCGGCTGCAGGTGAAGCCTGAGTTCTGCTGGAAACACCTTTAGTAGTTTCAGTTGCAGGTGTTTTCCTGAGATTGAATCAAAACACATACTCTGAAAGCTTGTATATCGCCTAAATATTCTTAAGACGATATAGACAAATAAAACTTAGTCATGGAAAGAAAACGAGCACCATACTTTTTTTATTAACGTGAATCATAATAAATGTGTATGTATGACTTTTTCCAATCCATTAAACCTTGTTCTTGTAAATACTCTCCCTCAGCAGGTTCTACGAGCTCCTATGGTTTCACGGAGCAAAGAATCCTTTAATGACTGTCCTGATATTTTCTCAATTCACGAAGATTAGTCTCTTATTCTGATATCTTATGAAAAATTCCATTATTCTCATACATTCCCAGTATTACTTTCATTCAGTAGTAATTTAAATCAAGTGCCGTTTGTAAGATGAAGCGAAATATCTTGAAGGATGTCGTGAAAATTAATCAGCAAAAATTATGAAATGTAAAAATATGGTGATAGAACTTACGTATTGATATATACATTAGAAGTTAGTAAAATATATTAATTATCATTTAGGTAGGTTTGAAGTTTACAGAAAATTTTTCTCTAGTATGTTATGATATGAAGCGTAGAATAACTTAGTACGCTCATGTATTTTATCGGTTTCTTTGTAGTTTACAGAGTTTGATTATATAAAGAAATATAATTTTATAAGAATTATTTAACAGAATTATCGGATAAATTTTTTTTTCAATCATATTTAAGCTGGTTTTGATTTATTTACTGAATACTCTGATCATATGAAATGATTGTCCGTATGTAAAAGTAGATGTAAGTACCTTACTCTTTTTTTAATTTTGGCCCAGGGTCTTCTAGACAGCCTTGTCTTTAACTTGGTCATTACAAGGCTCATATTCTTATCTATTCTTTATCTTCTTTTAATCCAATATATTTCCTCTTTACTATTGGTTTCACAAATATTCCCGTTCCTACCACGAGGAAGTGGGTACTCATCTACTATCGTGTGTAATCTCTTTTTAAATCGTCTCATATTATGCCTAATTTTGTTACGTAAACTCTAAAAGCCTGATATTCGCTTTAGTGTATATTCTCGTGTTCTTCTGTTCCAGTAACTCCTAGTTTAGCCAATTTTGATTTAATAAATGTGTAACAATTACATACCCCCTCTTGACCGTCTCATAGTTCAAGTCCCACTTGTTCGCCAACGTTACTCACCATACATTACAATTAATCAAACGTCATTGTGGCACTCACTTGTTCACAAATAACATGTGTACAGTGTGGAAACAAATCTCTCTCCAGATACGAGGTGGCACAAATTCCAAGAAAATGAAGTAAAAAAACCTCTCTCTCCAGCTTAATCAACTTTTCTGAAAAGTTATCCCCTGACATTTAATTTAGCGTTCTGGAATAGTAGCACATAGAACATTTATTTAATATTATTTATGAGAATCATAAATATTATTAAATAATAATATTTAATAATATTTTGAAGTCAATAAACCGAACTGACTGCGTACATATTCCAACTGAACTCAAGAACTAAACTTTTTACCCTCACATTAAGAACATATCCTTCTCTCAGTTCTCTGTCCATGATACAGAAATCCTGAGTAAATGTCTCAAATTTGACCCATCAATTACTTCCCATAAATCCCAGATCAAAAATCTCTGCACCCTTATAGACTCTGTTCTTCTCAGATAGTCTCAAACGTATACTCACTGAAGCTATCAAAAAGCAATCATAGCTTTGGAAAAAATCACTCTACATGATAAAAGCACGGTTAAAAATCTTGAACATAAAAGTTCAAACTTGTTATTACAAAGGCCGACAACGGAAACACATTTGTTGTCATGGACAAAACTGATTACAATCTTAAAGTTCACGAATTTATGCAAGATAATAAAATAATAAACTTGTATTCCTTATCCAAAATGAGTTGAAAAAGTACGGAACATAGTTTTATGAATTTGATTCCCGAGGAGTTTCATCCTATCTCTCTTGCATCAACAGTTTTTATTAAATCGCAATTCTTACAATGGGAGAAATATAATCGTTTTCGCTTTCGTTGGCCTGCGCTGCGTCAATGTAACACCGCTTTGCACTGTGCCATGGGGTCCGCGTGAGCAACCGTACCGTAGCACATTAGCACTTGCAATCTGCCATCGCTGCTTCTAAATGGGGAAGTAATGGCCAGGGCTATTGCCCTCCTTCCTCTTCCCCTTCCTTCCTGAAACTTGGTGGCCCTCTAAGCGATGGTGCTAAGGGCTTGAATTCCGCGAGGTGGCGGAGGCGGCGGGCAGCGACAAGCGTTCGTTGCGCTTGATTTCTCACCAACGCGTGGATGTGCCAAAGCAAAAGGCGTCAAACGTAATTGTTGGCTCATTGTCCTCACCCACTTTAGTTCCCTTTTCCTTGTCAAGGAGGGTTGTTACCATTGTACGTGTGCATTCATAGAGGTGCATTCAGTGGATTTTGTGATCTCCGATTATTTGTTATTCAAAACCCTTTCTTTTTCTTCTTAACAGTAACTCTTGAGTCATTATTAAAATTTTCCAATTTTCTTTTAATATTTATTTCCGAATAAAAAATTAAATCTTTTTGTAATATAATGAATATTTCATGCGTAATTGGATTTGATCATTGCATTTCAATGCAAAGAAAGAATATTAACATTTCTTCTTCATATCTGTCATACACTGTTAATTCATATTTTTTAATTTAACTTACTGATCACAAATCCTTTAGATAACCTTTCGTCTTCTACCAAACCTTACACAACTTGAAAGTTCATAACGACGTTCAACTGTTATCTAATTTGGGTGATAAAGGCAAGTATTGTTTTTGAGGTAGTCACTAGAGAAAGTACTATTAATGTACTTTTTTAATATCGATTATTTGTATTAATAGCGCGAATTTAAGTAATTTATATACAAATGTATTTCCAAGACCTTTTTGTGCTGGGACGAGTAATGAGATTCTAAAAAAAACCCTTAAGATTTCCAGGTAGTAAAATTACTTTCCTTGAAGTAGCTTTGCATATTATTTAACCGCTTTTTATTGAATATACATTACGATCGTTTTTTTTAGTAACATGCGGCATTAGTTACAAAACGTATCGTCGTGATAGGAAACATTTGAAGAGATACAAAAAAAAAAATTGAGCGCCATGGGACAGTCGTAGTCCAGAGACCACTTTTGCATCGAGGGAAACAACTCGATGTCAGAACCTCTCCCGGTGACATTGCATGGCCGAAGCCGTTCGTTGCCAACTCCACCCGCCAATTAACTTCACATTTATTCGGAGCGAGAGGCACGGTCGACGCGTTGCGCCTCGTTAGGCGGTGGTTCCCCGATCGGCCGCACGGCGGCGCGCAGCGGGTGGCGGGGAATCCCAGGCGGCGTGAACGAGGCCAACGAATTAGCGCTCGTCCATGAGGTGGTTCACGCGCCGTTTCTAACGCCCTCAATGCAGTACATGTTCATTTGTTTCAATGTAGTAGATGCTTATTTGTTGCTATTGTATGGAGCCATGCGTCTGGAAGATTACAATACGTTTCTTTTTTTATATACCGAATACATATCATTAACATATAATATCCTTTTATCATTCTGATATTCTAACAAAGACTTATTTTTATTAAATAATTTAAAAAAATGTTCATAACAAGCGAGTAATTTAAAAACGAAAAAGTGAGGCATACATCATTAATAGAAATATTTTTTATAGTTTCTACTCAAGTATTTTTTTCATTTTTACGCGTTCTAACCAAACTACAAATTTTATTTTTTAAATATCATTGATATTTTTTGATAATCTTTGGGATGATGGTCATCATTTAAATGAATTTACTATAATACAGAATGATACCTGCCGTACTAGAATAAGTATGCTATTTTGGTAGTTTTTGAATAGTTTCTGTATGCTGATCAGTTAACAAGGATGTAATGTACGGCAGTATGGACACTTACCTGTCTAAAATTCATTTTCACAAAATGACTCGCATGCTTTAACTTGCGAGTGTCTTGTAGCAAATTAACATAATGTAAAATGGTGAGGTATATACTTCTCATGGGTATTATTTTAATAGATGAGGCAAGGAGACGAAGAAAATACAATATGTAAACACTCCAACCATAGAAAGACACAGAACTTGAGGTTTATCATTCTCTATTTCAGATGTTTTATACAGTTGTCGTGTGTAGTATTGTTCAAGTAAATTCACAACCCAAGACAGAAAATCTATCATTCGGTAGTCGGTCTATCTTAATCTGCCCTTGAGTACTTTTCCTATTGTTCGAAGCTGAGTCACATAGTAGCTATAACCAGTACCTGCAATTTATTACTCATATTTTCCACTACATATTGCTTTAAAATTAACTAATCTTATATTACTTGGTACCGGGACATTTTTCTCGTCCACATAGACGAATAAAACAGATCACCATATTGTATTAGAGTCCTGTCGTATTCACCCCTCGTGATAATTAAGATTTATATTACATATTTTGGTGAGTTGCTAACTCAATAATCGGGTGTAGTAGAAGCGCGATTCAAACTTAGTTTTACTCGTAATGTAATGTATTAATGTAAGATTAGTGGTTAAATTTATCATAATTTCTACAAGAGCATAGGATTTTTGAAAATTCCAGTCGGGGGAGATAGGTTACATATGTTCTTACAGATTAGCGCTGAACAATTGGAGAATGTCTTTCAGAAGAAAACAGATTAGGTGATGCCTGCTGAAGGGCACTTTTTTCTAACCTCGGTGAAGACATCTTTTTAAATGTTGTGGAGCTTAGGATATTCATGTACTTACATATATTTTTAGGTACATCTGTTAGTTCTGATTCATTCCGATTCATGAGGACGCACAATGAAAAAATATCAACATTTGGCACTGGTCTACCGTCCATTCTTCAGACAGAAACAAGATTATGGATACCAGAAATGCAAAAAGGATGTGCACTGAAGCATTAATGAACCTCAGATGGAAAATGCCACTCGTGGGAGTATTGAGGGACCTGGTTCAACGGTACGTCACGTGTGAGGATAGGCTCTCATTTGCGACGCACACATCAGAACTAGCAGAGCGTCTGCATTGCCTCCCGTCGCAAAGCCAATCTTGCCTAATTTGAATATGACGTTTATGTGGTGAGTTAAACCAAACAAGTTCGAGGAAGATCTGAAATAAAATTTAATATTTAACACATTTCCTATTTTATAGCTTCATTCTTTACTCCCAAAATAAGTTTTCCTGTCTTAGCAATATTCTTGTTGATTGTTCCGAATGTTTTAATTCTTCAATAAAATATGATACGGCACGAAAATGGAAAATTTGTTTTTAACACCATTACATTTTGTTTAATTATATGAAATTGAATATTGTCACCATTGGGGAGGATTGAGAGCGCTCAATGCAACGCAGGGCAACAGCGTGCCATCGGCTGAAGAATCATCGGGTTGCCGAGAACCATCAACTTGTCGGGCAACGATGGATCGTCGGGTCGCCGTGCTTGAACGTTGGTTGCAACCTGTCGTAACAGAATATGAAAAGGGGAAAATTTTCCCCAGCCGTATATTACGACGGCGACAGTTAGTCACGCAGTCTGAGGTTCCGTAGCTAAAAGTGAGAACACTATACTATTTTATGCGACTTTACATACATGTATCAATATTTAACATAGTGTGTAGGAGTCATTGCTTGTTAGCTGAACAATCCGTTGAATTACGAACAATACGTATAAAATTTTGCGTTGTTTCATATTGTCATATTGCCAGTTCAGTTTCAAATAAGATTATGACTTTAAACTTATTAATTTACAGTGGAAACTACAGATTGTATTTTTATCTTCAAAATTGGCGGCAAGAATTCAACGGATTGTTAATCTAAGTTCTAGAGAATATTTTTCGTAACTAAAATTAAGGTTGAGATTTTATATTAGCCCACGCGAGTTTTCATCACTACTTATCTTTAGCAAGATAATTGTAACAATTATGGAATTTGTTTCAGATTAAATTCTAGAGACTGAGAAAGTTTAATTTCATCTTCGAGAAATAACATAGATTGTAACTTAAGAAATTAAACTTCTCTTCATCACAAAAAAATACTACACCACAAAACATTTTTCAGTTTACTAGACTACTGCATTTAACTTCTTTTTCTTTTTTTTTAAATTCTTAATATGTGACAACCCTCTTGAGCATTTGTGCTATATTACAACACATAATCCTTAGTTATGTCTTTATTTAAGTTAGTCTGTTCTTTCATTTGAATTTATTTTAGGAACAATACTCCGTTCCATGTTAATGAAAATAATATTTTTCTTATTTATTTTCGTATTTATTTGATCTCCAAAACCCTGACTTCATATATTGTGGGGCAAAGATAATTGGTTTGCGACTTTTCTATAACTTTCTTTCCAAAGAGCCATTCACAAAATATTCGCTGCGAGAGAGAGATTTTCCTCTTTGTTCTCGAATGGTGACGTCTTCCGACATTCACACTGAGAAGCCACGCGACTCCGCCAATCCATTAGCTCGCCATCAACCCGCTTCTTCGCCGAGCTGTGACGCTCGCTGTTCGCCCGACGCCCTTCGTTTATTTGAGCGGCGCTTTATTGGCGACGCGCTTCGTCTGTCTTAGTGTCACACGACCTCTGGCTGGAACAATTCCCCGCCGGGTTTTTCCTCCCTCCACGTCAGTCATCAGTTCTATGTCATCAATATGAGCGCATTTCCATCAGCAACTAGAATAAAGCTACTAAGTGAATTATTGGGTCAGCTGCAGGTCTTTAACCAAAAATTAAGATATTCCTGACTTACAAGAAATAGAAACTGAGCCACTGTGAGTTCAAAATATCAATTTAGTACTTCGAACGTGCGACACTATTTCAATGCACATAATTACTGGTATTTTCTCTTCTTTACCCAAATACGAAAAGTATTTAAAATTTTGCATTTAAAAGGTTTATTGAAACGTATTTAATTCCGGGTAGTTTTTTTCTGGAGTCACTTACATGACAATTTTATACAACATATTTGAAAAAGAGTTCATAAGAATGCATTATCTTTTATGTCTTTTTGCCATATTATTTTTTAGTGCTTTCAATATTCCATTTCCAGTTTATTGTCTTTTGCTCCTTTCGGCGACGTAGGCTCCACCGCTCCTGGCGGCACCCATCGGAAACAAGGAGACAGTTCACAAGACGTTTCGAGCCCTACTTCCGGAGCAGCGGAAGCGCTTGGAGTGGTGCGAAAACCTCTACGAAAGCAATGTAGTGGCGATATAACGAACGAGAGATGGCAGACTGGGCCCCTAAGAGTCAAGGATCTGCGAATGGTAAAGAGCACAGCGCACTTTGTGAAGTCCCCAGAGTTTGTGAAGTTCAGGGAAAAGTAAGAGAATGAAAGTTAAGTAAAGGCAAAGGAGGAAAATAAGAAGAAAAATAAAGAATGTAAGAAAATGGAATTCGGAAATATGAGAGATAAGAGCGAAACCTATCAAGAAGACAACAGTTCTAAAACGACAACGTTCGAGAGAGTTTACGATTTCCACTTATAATAATATTTTCAAGTAAAATTCTGAGACCGAGAGTAGACAATAATAGTAGCAACAACTATTTAAATTCTACTCGTATACTAGTTATTTCATCCCCTGATGTCGTATTACTGACACTAGGCAAGAACGTAAATATTCTGAGCATTTCACGTATTAATATCAACATCATGCAAAAATCTGTCAATTCTAAACACTTGCAACATTGTACGTAAATTTCTTAATCCACCACAAAAACATTAATCTGACTTATACTCTCGTAGGTTGAAGAAACAATAAAAATGCTGCTG
Organism: Laupala kohalensis; assembly: GCA_002313205.1. NCBI lineage: Eukaryota > Metazoa > Arthropoda > Insecta > Orthoptera > Trigonidiidae > Laupala > Laupala kohalensis. Next base: position 791,677 of record NNCF01126018.1, on the reverse strand, counting down.
TGAGAGACAAAATAAGTTAAAGTAATAGAAATGAGAAAGAGACCTAATGAGGTTTCGATTCTTTTTTGATTTATGAAGTGTCAATATGATAGATCCTCATCCATTTACCAACGGTCTTGAAATCAATTGTGACAACAGAGAGCAATGAGTGAATTTGAAAAGCGATTAACTGAGAACAGAAAAAACCCGAAGTCAACGCGGAATATGTCGTAAAGATTTCTCGACTATCAGCGCTGCTTCGACGTCGTCTTCCTCCCCCGCTGCTCTTTTTATTGATGGCCCCCGCCGCATAAAACTGATTGAAAATGGGTTTACATTTTCCGCGCACGAGGAGCACCCCGACGCATAAAGAGACAGCGCGACCCTGGGGAAAAGTCGTGAGGACCGGAAGACAGGGAGAGGTTATGAAAAGAGGAGAAAAGGAAGAAAATGATACGGACGACCGGTGATGCCCTGAACATTGGAAGAATACGAAGAAGTATTTTATAGTTCCAGTTCTAAGCTACCTTACTATCTTCGGAAAATAGAGCTTTACAAGTGGCAAGTGTTGTACAGTAAGAGTACAAAAAATAACAATATCTTGTAAAATTATATATTGCCTATTCTGTGGAGACTAAATGTTTGGAAATACTTCAATTACTGCGATACGTACAGAAGACATTAAAATGAAAACCATTTTGAAGAACAGGAAAATATCCGAATATAAAACATGAATAGTTTCAATTATTGAAGATGCAATTGCCCCACCTCCATCCATGACACTCCATGATAAAAAGGCAATCTTAATAAAACTGCTTACGCAAAATACTGAAGAGACAATAATTCCAAGTGATTATTACTAACTAACATTAATCATTTGATTCAGCTTGAAATATTACATGAGGGTTTGTGGCTTTGCTCTCTCCAATATTGATCACATTGTGCAAAGAGAGATTAAAAGAACAGCGGTAGATACATTGCAGCATAGTTATTGACACGTAATTATAAAAAGACAGATAAAAAAAGACATGATAGACTTATATGATTTACTCGTCCGTATTTCATGGATAGATTCGTATAAAGTATTCATAGACTATATTCTATATTGTTTCTCGTTTCATTACAGATGACCTTGTCCATTCCCCCTTCCCCCTGGCGGTGTTGCATTCACTTTCACCAAAAACATGTCAATGTCCTTTTATGAGTGACGGGAAAAAATATTAAATAGCGTATGGTCTCTTGCGGACAGTTTCACTTAATATTACTAAGTTTTATGAAATTTGTCAAAAGGTATATATTTGCATAGCGAACGAACAACAAACACAAACTAGGATGAGAGATATTAATTATAAAATGAGTAAATAAAAATTAGGGTTAGCGTGGCAAGAGTACTGAATTGCTGACTGGATGACCAGGATTCGATCCTCAGTGAGATGGAGATTTTTCATCACGCCTTACCATCCTGACTGACTCCCAGGTCTACAGACCACACCTCCTCTCCTCCATGTGTTGAGACCGAGCTCTATCGTTCCTCGCAAGGCCTGTTGTGAGACTGTTAGACTTATTTGACGTACAAATATCATTCTAGCCAACTATGATCAGAGGTTGAATATTATTATAAGAAGTTTTCAGATAAAAACTACACATTTTTAAAGAAATGTTAACCTATCATTAAAATATATTTCATCACTAATTACAAGTCAATGTAAGATTGGGAAGCGGAATACTACTCTAACGTTTATAATTTTTATAACTTTTATATTTATTTTTAAATGTTATTTCATTTATAACTTTTATAATTTATTTAAAAATAATAATTCTTATTCATTTTTACTGAATAGTTCTTCTATTACAGTAACATTTTTCATTAACAGAGAACATTTGTCACAAACTTAAGCACGTAGAAATGCCACATATTAGATGCGATTAAATTTTTTGAATATAGTATTTCTTGTTTCTCTTATGCATGTCGTGGAGTGTGTCAGCAAACAACCCACCAGGAGTGTAGTAATTGCGTCAACAGAGGGGGTGAAAAGTAGAAGGCATCCACCCGAGGGACAGACGGACAGCAGCCTGAGCCCTGAAGTTACAAAGCAATGCGTCCTTCCCAATTGGATTGCGTCTCGTGACGCGCCGCCGTGCGTGGCTCCTAGATGCACGTGGCTGCTCGAGCGCTGTCAGCGCAGCGCTTTTTCTCTTGTCACGTCACAGTGTTCGTCGCCGTCTTTTATTTTGAGCGAAGCAACATGTCTTTTTAGCTCCTCGAGGGGTGACGGGATTCTTCTGTGACTCAACCAAATCGCGTTTTGGACCAGGATGTGGTCAACGTTATCATTATTTGATTTCACTTCTTCAAAGTCAGATGATAATAAAATGGAAACAGGTCAGAAACGGGGAGATAGACAATTTTCTTTTCATGGACAAAAGTGTGTATTTGAAAAATGTATTTATAAAGTTATAATTGTATCTGAAGCAGATGTAATCTTCAATCATGAAGCTATGAGAAAAAGATCTTTGTTTTTTAAAAACCTATAGTATTTTCTTGTATGTATTTACGAGTGATAATGTGAACTTTTGTTAAATATGTCATGTGATTCTTTTTATTTATTTAATCAAGTTATTTCATTTATTATTATCTTTGACAATCGTATCTATTTCCATACAGGGTACATTGGTTTTCCTGTTGCTCCCATTACATCTGCAAGGTTGCGCCTCAGACCAAATACAAGGGCGCATCACCCGCCATCATCATCAACGAATATTCGCTGTATCGCTTTCTTTTTCCTTTTTATTAGGAAGCTGATCATATGGACAACCTTGACTGTTATTGCAAGGCTTCAGACTTCATTATTATCTTTTATTATTAATCTTAATAACTTTTAATCATTTTTCTTAATTACATACACATAACTAAAATATACAAAAATATAAATTTTTCTCAAATCCTCAAAATCATTTCTTCCATCTTCAATATTCGAAACTCGTAACTTTCATCTACTACCTGCAATTTCCAGTGTCATTTTATGTACAACTCGTCATAGTATCGCTATATTGGAAGTTTAAGTTTGGTTTTATGCCATTTAAATGGATTTACTCGCAGTCAAATAATATAGAAATTACAAAAAACTTGTGGAAATAACTTTCCACTTTTTAAATTTGTGAATTTCTTATTTTGCATTCCTGTTAGAAGATTTTTTAACTATCTCCATTTATATTGCTTGAATACAATTCTTGTTTTCCTGCACCATTTACCCACCATCATTCCCTAAGCAGTTCGGCAAACATTGCCCAAAACTGTTTCTTAATTCATCTTAATTATCAATATATTAATTAACTATTCTTTTCTTCAAGGAAAAAAATCTTGAGAAAAATCACATAACAAAACTGAGAAACTTTGGTAATATAAAATCATCTCCGAAACCTGAATGTTCCCTCTCGCGGGAATATAGTTCCACACTTCCTTGAGTATATTTAATATATACTCAGACTGATACATTTCGATCACAATGACTCCATCTACGTAACCACCTTAAACAATATATAGCTTCCTTAGCGTCTACTCAGCGCTGGACGCAATATCACTCCCCCCACTGCAGAGACTCCGCGCACGGCTACCAACATTGCCACTGCCCTCTCTCACCAACACCAACAGCCATGTGGCTCTGGCTCCCTCGTTGGTCGTAAAATTCAGCAAGGCGCACACAAGCGACAGGAAGTGCCAAAGCGGATGGTCGCTAAAGGTCGATACCTGCCCGCCGACAGAAGGAAAGGTACTTTGGGTGGAGAAGCTGCTCATGTGGGTAAGAGTGTTTATCTTCTTTATCGCATTGCATGATTTTCCAGGAAGCTTCCAGTTCTGTGTAAGCGACAAGAGTTGATTCTTATTTTCGATTACGCGCGTAGAAGATGATGGGAACTGACCAAACTCAGCAAAAAATGCTGGTCCTCAGCAATACGGATGACTTCCTTTCTCCAGAAGTAATTAATGAAACTTAAACTTAAAGTATTGTTGAGGAACGAGTCGTGAAATTATAGAAGCACTTACAACAATGAAATAAATAAATACGTCAGGATTTCTTCATATGTAATTTGACACAATTGCTAATATAAATCTAATTTCCCCAACTACTTAAATTCAATTCTGTCTGAAATTATAATCTGTTTTTCTCTGTGGACCAAAAACCTACACGTTGGAATTGTAGGTTGTACTCTTGTAA
>NNCF01126018.1:750606-771634 GCA_002313205.1 Laupala kohalensis | reverse complement strand
GTTCTGGTCGACCAGTTGGAGGACTTCCTCTTCTACGTCAACAGTGCGGTTCTTCCGGTCATTAACACACTTCCATTAGTCTTGAAAGTGCCGGTTTCCTGAAGCCGTTGTCATAATCTTGCAAAAATGGCATGTGTTGAACGGGCACGACCCAGAAATCGTTCGTGATACAGGCGTTGTGCTATTCGACCATTTCATCCATCCACTTTCACTGTAGATGAGCAACATGTCGGTGTACTCGGAAAACGTATTCTACAGTCTTTCTCGATCGCCAAATGGCAACTGATGTATATGCGCAACAATTCATTGGTTTGTTCTGTGATAACACGTGACATGACATNCGAGACACCGTCCTCTGTCAATGTGTATTGCTTTCCATCGTTCAAAGTCGTTATCTTCCAAACGGCGCATTTACGGACATGTGTTTATTACCAAATATTGGTGTTCTGAGTTCCCTCTACAACACCTGTGTAATAGGAATTTCCGAATCACTATATATATAAACTTATCATGACAGTTTAAGAACATGCATGATAAGTTAACTTATTTGTTCGTTTAAATCATACTACACATAATTTTAAATATCTTTAGACGTTTACCTTTGGAAATTATACTTGTCTGGAAGGATTTTACTAGTTAACATACTTGAAAATGTTCAGCAGAGAAGATCATGTAAAGAACGATACCTCTCCGACATATTTAGAGAAACAATTCTATTTCAGTTATTAAAGAGTTCCATTCATGCCACGTGCGATAAATGTAAAAATCCTTCATTCAATATTTTTGATAGTGATTCATCATAGTGAACATTCAATATTTTCATAGTACCTCCCCGTGAAACACTTGTTAAATTTCATTTTCATTCATGTTATGAGGCAAAATACAGGGCACGTAAAATTATGTATGGCAATGCTGCCGTAGTTCGAGGTGAGTGGATCCAGCTCGCACTGTGGACGGAGGTTACACACTCCCAGCATGCAAAGCGCGACCGCGCGCACCGTCCGCATCATGTCATGATATTATACTCGCAAGAGCCACTTCATACAGAGAGCTCTGCATGTCATGGAGCGAGTCTTTCTTGCACGTGCCGAGGCGAGTAACGACGCCAAACGACGACTCACAGAATGGCTTAACGTAAGCAGACTGCCTTGTGAATGCTTTCCTATAATTGCCTTGGATACTCATGGTCTCAATTCATTTGAAGAATAAAGAACTCACATGGACGGATGGAATGACATCTGTGTATTTGCGTTTTCAAGTTGTGAACACTCATACATTGCATGGTTAATTCATTTATTTCAACCAATAAATTTCATCCATTCAAAAGTTATATATTTGGTAACATGGAATGTCAACGTTTTTTTAGAAACCTTATTATTCGTAATAAAAGATACATTTAATTGAGATATTCTGAGTTACAACCACAGTTACTATTTTCTTCTAGGGTTTCTTTTTGACATATAAAGTATTTACGTACCAATAAGATATAATTTCATTAAGAATTCACGTCTCATTACTAAATTGGCAGTTCTCCGCAAGCTTGTTGAGTCATATTATGGATTTAAATAAATTATTTTTCAAATTTTCAAATAATTATAGATCATTTTTTTGTAACTGAAATTTTTCTCACTGTATTTATACATCGTTTTTTTCACAATTTCACACCCTGCGTGTAATTTCACGCTGCTCTGTTCCAAAAAATGATTGAAGGCGAGCAGTGTTTTGATATACCACAATACTTGAGAGGATTGCACAAATATTGATTGACTTCCACCCAACTTATTTTCGATCGCTCCCTGCACTTCAGAAATACTCACTGATAGAGCGCTTACGATAGTATCATCGACCTGTCCATTTTCGAGTGTCCAGAATTTTGTTAATGAAATGATCGACTATTATTTATCAAATCGTCTAATACAATTCAGATCTTGGGAGGTGTATAGAACCCGGAAGACATGAACCCGGGATATAGAAACCTGAACTCCTTAGTCCAGTTTCCTCTTATTTTTCTAATATCCATATATAATTTATGTTGGTCCGGGAAATTACTTCGCAAATTCCAGTACTGAAATTTGTTTCGCTATAACTTTTCCATTCACAAAATAAATATACAAGGTATTTCAAAGGAAAACAGGACAAGTTTATTTCAGTATATAACACATGTTAGAAGAGATTACTAATGTGCCCAATGACAGCAGGGACACGCAATTACAAATGTCGGCTGTCTTCTTGAAGAGAATACTGTTCAGCAGTACATTTTAACTCACGACACTACGTTGATGCTCCAATTGTTCGTAAGGTGGTGCTACTGTAGATGAGGTTGTGTAGCGCTCCCACACGGCGTCGGTATGAACTGTGAGCAGTCTGACGGGCAGCGTAACGTCGGTGCTCGAGGTCTCCTGATTAAGCTTCTTGCGTTGGAGGTTAGTAGCACCTTCCAGCTCGGGAGCTTGATCAGAACTGAATGTTTGGCGTTGCTATCTCGTTTATTACACCTCGGTTCGGCGTTCTTCTTTTAAACATCCTCGATGCGCTGATGACGTAACATTGGTAGGATGTTCATCTATCCAAGCTTTCTGGAACTCTCTTAACAATCATACTACGTGTGCTCAATCCATTTGCGTCCTTTGAACTCATAGAATCTCCCAATGTTTATAAACGACTATGTATGTAGAGACTCTTGTGTGGACGTCATCTGTTATGCTAGCCTTGGACATAGAGCGTCTGGGTCGTTTGTCTTGACGACGGCGTAAACATCATGGCGTGTGATGTCTTACCGTTACGACATGCATCTAAACGTATTAATGCATGGGCTTTTTATCGTATATGTTGAAGGTGCGTCTACACATATCCCTAGTTTCTCTACCAAACAAAAATCAATTACAGTTAATACGTCAGCACACTCCCCTCCCCTTAAAATATGAGGACGTGCCCTCCGATAATTTGCTCACTTTTTTCTAATATTTTAAAGTAGTATTTGTACTTATGAGGTTTGATGTCTCACATGAATCTGGAACTACGCGGGAGTTTTCGATTAAAGTCTTTGTTACTCAAAAACTATTTCAGTCAGTGAGCTAAATATTTGCTCTCCTCGTTCACTTTTAAAATGATCCAGATCTGATTTTATTTATCTTAAATATTGAAGGAGGGACATACCAAAACAACTGCTTTTTGGTCAAAATGACCCACGTCGTATCCCAACGTACAATAATTTGAATTACTCATTCACCATGTATTCGTTTTTCAGCAAAATTGCTTCGTTTTCAATTTGTAACATATATGTTTTACATTTAATCATTAGTAAAATCAACATTTTTTAGTTAAATATTAATTTACATATGGCGACAAATAACGGTGTCGGCCTAATAATATACTTAATCAAATAATTTATAACATAATAATATACTTAACCAAATAATCGATTAGTTGGCTACAAAAAATATGTATTGAAAACTAGTATTATAATAAACAATAAAAAAATTGCCGAGAAATCGCGTGAAGTGTATTAACAAAAAGTACATTGTCGCCATTCACCACGAGAGAAAGGGCTGCCCTGGGAATTGGGTGACGGTGTGAGAATTGTTTCCATGGATGGGTGAGGGAAATGGCAGGGCGAGGCGTAGGCTCCACCGTTTCGTAACAATGCGACTGCGACGTACGAATTTACGCATTAGCATTGCTTTATTTCCGCTACGACGCCACTGGGTTGGAAGACCGGAAGGGAGAGGGTACTAGAAGACAGAAGGAGGACGATGAGGTAAGGTCCACATCTGGGAGAGCGTGGGAAGAAAACAGGCTTTTGAGAATGTTGGGGATACTCTGTTACTAGGTATTTTTAAACGAGATGACTGAAAACAGATCTGATATTGTTGAAGATCCAATAAATCTTGTGAGGTGAAGATATTGGTATATAGACAACTGATAAAAAAATATAAAATTGATAAAATATATAATTTTACTTAAAAAATAAAAAAAGTAATTTGTGTTATGGTGGTTATCGAGGTTGTACACGGGCGGGTATCAATGATTTGGTATGAGAAAGAAATAGGCCAAGTAGGTTTTACAGAAACGACGTGAGCATATAACGAAGGAAGAGAGGAATTACATTTGGGAGAGACGTGTAATAAAAATTTCTCATTTATGAGGAGAGCATGGCAGGAGAGGCTCCGTAGAAGAGAAACTGAAGTTACATAACTTTTACCCTTATTTGCTTGTGCGTAAAGGCGAGTATTATTGCTTGTAGAACGTGTTTTGACAAGTTCAGGGACAAATTAGAAAAAATAACTTTATACCAATTATTTTTTATATTCTTTATAATTTCTAATAAAAAGGAGGAGTTTTGTATTCATTTTCTATGTTAACTTTATCAAAAATTAAAAAGATAGAGAACATACAAACGATTGACTGAAATATTCCATACCTGAAATAATAGTAACCCAGAAGAAAAAAATGATTAAAGTTGTAATTGACAACCGAAACCATGACACAAGAGAATGCAAAGTGGGAATACAATTATGTGTCAACTACAATCATTGGTCGATGAAATAACTTAGTTAAGACCATTCAATTAAACGCAACTATAATGTATGAAATCTACCCAGCAATGTCACACCTTTCAGAAAGCAGAGATACGAGCAAACGGAGGCGAATAGGAGCACAGAAGTTTGAAAGAAAGGCGTGGAGTGACGGCGAGCGGTTGGAGTGGGGCAGAGGAACAGCGTCCGACGCGGAGGCGCTAACAGAATAATCCCGCCGGAGACAATAGCGGAACCGCGGACGGCAGGGCTGCTTTTTGCGCAGAGCAATTGCGCCCGCAAATAAAAAGAATTCATAAATCATGACGTGGAGCTTCGCCCGCCGTCGCGTCGTGCAGTGTGGATGAACGAGGGTGCCTTCGCATGGGAAACAGTCGCTGACAAAAGAGCGTCCGCGGTAAACGACTGCCGCAGTTGCCACGGAAACGTTGGTATTTCGCAAATTTCTTATCTGTTTTGGATACATAATATGGTTTTATACCTTTGTAATACCTAGAGCATTATTTCAACAATATTTTATTGATTACAATAGTGTTGCAATGTAATTCGCTCCCTTAACAAAAGTCTAATAAGATCACTATATCATTAATAAATGTGTTTTATTAAATTGGTCAAATTAAAATGATTTGAAACGTTATTATGGTATAAAGCTTTTTGCACAGAGCTAAATAAAACTATTTCTAAAACCTAAATTTACCACGTTCTATTCTCTTTTCAAAATTTTGCCAATAATCAACTTTTTCTTCCCTTTATGTTTCCACTCCACTTTGCATATCACTCGCTACACACATTTCTCCCGGATAAATAATTAATGACTTAATAATATGGGATGATATTATCTTAGAATAATAATTCAGAATATTTCCTAAAGGGCTCTATTGACGTTGACGTTAAAGCCCAAGAATTTTTTTTTCTAAATTCATAATATTATATCTTAATATTACAACACCTAAGTATTTTGGGAATTTTCAAATAAGAAATAAATATTTTTTTGTGTTACAATAACAAAATATATGATAAGATTTGAATGAACAAAAAAATAGAATGAGAAATAGTTAAACTGCTTCAAATTCATAACATAAAATTAAAGCAAAGCAAATAGCAAACTTTTGTTCATGATATTGACGGAAATATATACTACAATCCAACAATTTGGTGTCAGTCGAATTCTGTTATTCAATCTCATTGTTCCAATAAGGTGCGATACAAGCAGTTTAGTTATCGGGCGATAAATAGATCCATTTACGACTAAAACGGAAATAAAATTCTTTACACCTTTCACCAACCTCTTTTTCAATGAAACGTGACGTCTTCTTCCTCGAAATATCTCCTTCTACTTTACAACATAGTAAATCGATGTCAATGAGAATATCCAATGTATCAGAAGAGCTACAGTTTTTTTTATCTATACTTTGGGAGCAAATATAACACATCTATCACTTTCTATGAATATTTTAATCGTGGAATTGTAGAACCGATTAGAAACAAAATCTTTTTTACGAGAATAGTAATGTTTATTCTTGCTAAAAAATATTTGTTATATGATAAGATCTAGAAAGTTATTTTGTTTAATTTGTTTGTGCAAATTATACATGTCTATTGTCACAAACCACCTTCAAAAACCTGGTGAAAACAACATCTCACTTTATCTACATCACAATTGGTCGTGAATACATACGAAAGGATTAAAAGAACTCTCAATATTAAGTTCAAACTTTCAAAGAACTTCCATTCCCCAAATCAGTTGTTTTGAAATATTGCATAAAAGTAAGAGGTTTCATACTGAAACCTCAAACGGGAACGGTGCAACATCGCAATTTCTTAATATTTATTCTAAAGTTTGAGGAGTAACGAAATGGTGATCTACTTATTCTTACATCAGAATGTACACTACCGTTTAAGAAGTGATACTGCAACGTGTTATCTGTTGTGCCTTGAGCACCACCTCGTATGAGTCATATTCCGCACCACGTCCTCCAGTTGAATAAGTTTCGAAACGAAATTTGATGGACTGCGATTGTCCTGTTTGAGTGTTTTATTTTCTTGTGAAGGGATCTTTTTTTTCAAGTGTATCCCCATATTAATTTTTGCGTTGGAGACTACGTGTAAGTGATGTATTTACAGCCATATTCATTTATGGGGGAATGTGAAGGGAAGCGAAGTAAGTTTCTCCATAAATGGCACACTCACTAATGGAATTACATCTCCAGAGAAAGGCGAAATAACAAATATTAAATGATATCAGATTTTTGTTGGCGAATTATGAAGATAGAGTGACGACGCAGAGCGATGACAGAAAATGTGACAAGTGCATAGAATTTGGTCGCGCTCAGAATACAACAACAATTATTTGACACAATTGCGGCAAATTTACTTAAAATAAATTTGTATTTATGCTTGCTGACACTGTTCAAATGTACATACAATGAAAAGTCAATTTACTGTGAAAGAACATTAGAAAGTATACCATAGTCAAAAGTTCAATGTTAATTGAAAAATAATTATTCAACTGAAATTATTTAGACTGCCAGATTATTTTAAATAGTTCTAAATATTAATCAAATAAATTAAAAACTTATTTTATGAGTATTTTCCGTTAGAAAATGTCAAAAACATGTCATCGCACTTTGTGCAACGCGCGCCCGCTCGTGTAACACAAATGGTTAAAAAACAGTTTCTTATTAAAAGTCAGAATATTTCCAAAAATATAATCTCTAAGCGATTTATTTATACATTACAAATCTTTTTTCAAAATTGTATGCTAACAATACTTTTTTACTTTGATTCAGTTATTTCGCTTGCATAATAAGAGACATTGGGTGTCTTTTCCCTTTCTTCTCTTATAAAGGTTATGTATTAATTGTCTCTAGAGTACGTATTGCTCTTTAAAACTACTCTAACTTTAAATTTCGTGTATAAAATTCTCAAAGTTTCTGTATGTTCACACATCTTTTATTGAATTAATTCTGGAAAATTATCTTGCATTTTGTGCTTCGGATATGACTATTTTTCTGCGCAATATAGTTTGTAGCCTCAAAGTACATGTTCACTATTATTATTCCCTGATCCGTATACGCAATATTCCTCTTCTCTCTTCCCAATTTTATTCCGTACTAAAATTTCTAGGCTTGGTGAGGAACTAGGTCGATTTTGTACGTGAATTTCACCATTTTCTGCAAATTAAAGAATTAAAACATTATCAGACTCACGATCGGAATATGAGAATTTAAGTTCCAAAATATTTATTTCAGAATGTGCCTCGAAACTATTTAACGTCAAAGACTCCACTCCTACTGGCCAACTATTCAGAGTAAAGGTTATTCGATTTGCCAACATTTTCCGTTCCCGCGCAGACCCGTGGTTTGTTTTCCCATTCAAATCGTCACATACTGAAGCTATTTAAAACATTCGTGTTTTAACAAGCGGCGTCCGTCGAAGACACCGATCCCCACAGCAAACAGCAGAACGCGCACTCATTCCCTTGTGCACTGCTGCGCATTTGTTTATTCCTCCAACGGCTGCCACAATTTGGTGTGGGGACTTACCGCGGTATTTTCACTGCTTTTTACAGTAATAAAAATAAGCGTAATCCGCATTATAATAAAATATGTTTGAACGCCACGAAACCAAAATAATAACGTCGTTTCGTAAAGTAAAGGGTTATTTATCTAAAGCTGGTAATGGTTTGTAGGGCAAATGGACCAGTTTACTTTAGGAAAATGGATTACGTTGCCCACAATGAGAAATAATTTTAGTACCTTTAATGACATTTTTAACATGTTGTAGATTGTGAAACCTTGGTTATTACGTAAACCAATATACAATGAGTATTCTCAGTTAATATGTACATTCTTATCCAATTTTGAAAATTTCGGGGGAATTATGTGTTACGCAGTTAGCATTTCTAAAAATGCTCAAGAGAACAAATCGATCATTCATGGCACTACTGTAACGTATTTTTCTGGCTTCTTTCACATGGCATAAGGGTGTGCAATAACAATATGGTTGTATAGTACTGTTTAAGGCACGAAATTTATAAAATTATGACTACTAAGTTTTGCATATTATATCTCTGTTTGCAAAAAACGGGTTAATCATAAAATTTTGTTAACATTAGAAGTTCTATTTTGTGTTTAATGATAAAAAATTTATGATCTATGAAAAATATACCCTATATTCAAATACTTCATATAAATACATCTAAAAACTTACAACACTAGTAAATAACATAAACAGAGCATGTTATATTTTTGTAGAAGCACCTTTCTACATATACAACGAAACACGTACCTTAAATACGTATATGATGAACTCCCACATGTATCTAACACATAAAAAGATGCATATTGCCACGCCAAACCAAATAGCACCATACTGTTTACGCCGTCGTCATGACGAAGTATCAGATACTCCGGGCCGGGCGCACCACCAAGCGTATGTCGCCTATTTGTTAAGAAAATTCGAGAAATCGGGTCAGTTTATTAAGAACCTTCGAGAGAACCTCAATACACGAACCTCGACCTAGTATTACATCGCCAACGTCGTCAGTTGTCAAAGTTTAGCTTATGGCAACAGCACCACGGTCAGATCAGTACGACAGAATTTCTGGCCGAGTGAACATCGAGACCGATATAACCTGAAACCAGAAACCCAGCTCTGCGAAATAATTCTATGTTGAAACTCAGCTCTGCGAAATAATTCTGTCGAAACTTAGCTCTGCGAAATAATTCTATGTCGAAACTCAGCTCTGCGAAATAATTCTATGTCGAAACTCGGCTCTGCAGAATAATTCTATGTCCAAGAACCTGTGACCGAATTATTTTAATCATCAAAACGCCGGAATAACTCTATGTTCAAGAAGCTGCCTTCAACCTGTGACTGAATTATTTCCATCATACAAACGTCGAAATAATTCTATATCCATAAAGCTGCATTCAACCTGTGACTGAATTATTTCAATCATCAAAACGCCGGAATAATTATATGTTCAAGAAGCTGCCTTCGACCTGTGACTGAATTATTTCCAACTTCGAAGAACCACGAGGCTCTATCTCGTGAACTGCAGCGAAGTTAACTCTACCTTCAAAACGCCATCGCGAGACGCCCTCGCACGGTCAGCGGTGGAACTAACTCCACGATTCGAGGACACGACGCGCCATCCTACGAGGCTACGCAGAAGCTTAACCAGCAGCGCCGTCATGCGCTGAGATATCGTACTCCATCGGCTAGCTACAACAGGATTGATCACCAACGGTGCGATCTAGCGACGAGGAAGAGAACTTCTTTAACCTCGACCACCAACTTACCCAAAGTCGTGAGTCGAAACGAGGAAAGGCATTATTCACAGAACCTCCGACGCCTGTCATTTGTCGCCCTGGTGTTATTTATTGTTTGTTTACAATTCAGTCATTTGTTAACATTGATCCTGCATAATAAACCTTGTCCTGTTTTACCTTTGAGTATTTATTTTGGAGAGGGAGAACCTTATTGCGAAGCAATCTCCGTACCGAGATTCGTGAAGCAATAAAAAATCTTCCCCGACATTTTGAATGGCCTACGATCACTCACGAGTAACAACACACAAAATGGTTGAAACTATAGTACTATCTGAACAAGGAATAACTTACACTACACATATTAAGTAGCAATTAATGAATATTGAAAATGTATTATTTATTCAAAAATTCAAGCGAAAGTTCGGTTACTCACCTAGTTGATGAATATATACTGAACTCAACTACAAATATTATACACAGACGCTAGTGGAACTAATTACAGATTTATTCGTTAAATTTTCTGTTCATTGGCAAATAATCGTGTACCCGACATTTCCTTGTTGTAAATATTGCCTTCACTTGTCGAACCTTTTCATGAAATATAAATATTAAATAAAGATTTATTTCAATACGGTTGTATATTTTATGTATAAGGATCCTTTGAAATGCAGTGGGCTCAATTCTACCTGATAATAATTTGCAGAACAAAATGTAAACATTTACCCGAGTTTATTTATTAACTAATTTAAAATTTCCATTTCGCGTGCTACGTTACGTGAAACAACACTCCCGAAAAACTATTCTGCAAGTAATGTATAATTCTGCTATGTCAATGATACCTCTGCGGAACAGACTCATGCTTTGATTTAGTAAAACACCCTCCTCTCTGCTTTCCAGCAGCCAGCCGTTGAGTTCTCCGAACTCCACACACAGAAAGATACACGCCGCATCAGATGGCTTTGATGTGGAGGCTCGTGCACTTGAGTCGTGTTTAGCGTGGACACGGAATCGCCAGCGCATGGGGCGTAACGATAAGTGCTGAAGCGCACAGCCTCAAGCCAACAAGTGCATGGAACCAAGTGGCCACGTCTCATCTGCAAAATTGACGTCCAAAGTCCCAGAAATTAATGAATAATTTTTGAACGACTTTCTTTGAGCATACCATTTATTAATCAGAACTTCACCAACACATTCAAAACCACATTCTTACTATATATACTTTAAAACGTAGCAAAATAAGAACTTAAACATTTCGTTCCTGAAGGACATCATCATGTGATTAAAATATACTAATGATATACTACGCCGCGCCATGGTAAGTATTAATTGTTTCACATTAGTAGGGATGAAACATTGTGATGTTAAAGTTCTTATTTTACTGCGTTTTAAAGTATATGCAGTCAGAATGTGGTTTTCATGAGGTGATGAAGTTGTGACTAATAATTTTTCTGCTCAAAGAAGGTCGTTCAAAAATTATACATTTACTATTAGCAGATATATGAACTATATCGACCCAGAAATTAAAGTTGCTAAAGTATATCAGTGGAAGTTACTAACGTTTAATATTTCTTAAAACTTGGAGTTCTCTTTTGAATAGAATGTTTAATTATACTTTTTCTCCATACATGTATTCTATTTTATTTTATTTTTTTATTGTTTAATATTTTAAAATCGAAATTTAACACAAAAATGTTTAAAAAATATATTTCCGTGTTTTGTGACATTCTCATGTTAAACATAATGATTGAGGTATGTCAATGGAAAAGCTTCCAAGTTCCAAAACAATGTCTTTCTTTTTTTCACGAAAAAAATTTCTTTATTTCGATGTCAATGCTGTAATAATAGATCACGTGTCTTTTGTTGATTGTTGTATTACTTTTACGGTTTAATAGCGCTAGCATCTAATTCAACGCGAGGTTAAGGTTGGAAACATACTAATGTGTCGTGGTGTGTTGTATTACGTTTTGTTGTGATGGTGAGCGTACACACTATACTGTCGTGAAGAGGCGCTATGGTTTTATTCTAAACAGTGGAATACTAATCTAGGAACATACTAGCGTTACATGGTGCCTCGTGACACACATTTAGTGCGGTTAGATACACACTATAGCAAAGTATCGTAACGTGATGCGTCTTAAGCCCCGCCGCCACTCTGGTGCGATCTAACCACTCTCGTATATGTATTAAACCTACATGGTTCTGACGCATTACGACACACCATGACACGTCAGTATGTATCTAACCCAACTTCGATACAGTTTAATGGGTTGAAGTTAAGCCTTATAAACCATTTTTGGGCATCGAAATTGGGCACCGTTTTACAAGATCTTCATTATTTTAATACAACCTAGCTTCCTCAAGTATTGAGTTTGTTTTATACAATAGTCTCCCGTAACTGTACTTTATTCACACTTTGTAATGTGTCTCTTCCAATTCCCACTTTATATACACTTAAATTTGATATTGCTGATTTTGCAATAGAGACATGTATTAGACGCCATGTGTGCCTTTGAATGAAACCTACAAGGACAACCGACCCTATTATTTACTAATATCAAACTAATTATAATTAAAAAAGTGTATTTTAACACTCTGACCGATAATCAATAACGTATTTTGTTTAGAGCGGGATCTAATATTGAAAGTGTTGAAACATAATATTTCTAAACGAATATAATTGTCATTGCGATCTCTCTCAATAATTATGTTTGTCTTCTCGATCGATGCATTCTAAAGTTGAGTTATTTCAGGTTATAGAATAAGAAATCCTACTGAATTAAATGACGAAATTTTCAACTTTGGTGACCAGCATAAAAAATCCTGAAATCGAAATAAATGTAATGTGTTTTTTTTTAAATTGTGTTTCCTCAGATCAAAACTACACTTAGTAACATTATTGAGTTTGAGAATAAGTTAAATGCGTCTAAATATTGTGTTTCAATTAATACTTCCTATGGATATATNGGGTGTTTTGATTTTTTTTTTTTTTTTTTTTTTCAAACTTGTTCGTTCGAAATCTAATCTTTTTTGTTACATGTCTTGCTATTAAGCAATAAATGCAAATAATATAAAATCTTCGAAAAACACTTGGATCTACAACAAACACATCTTAATTCATGCGAATATGCTTTTATTTCTTTATGCCATGAGCACCTTTGGGACCTACAAGGAGACAGTTTGACTTGACTAAAGAGAATTCTCAAGATATAAGCTTAAACCTAAATATTTCGTAAAAGTACGGCTCGACTAGCAAATTTATGTTATTGAATTCTCACAATGTAATCCAGATTGTATCGTGGAACAATAGCGATTATTCTGCATTATTCATCATTCAGTTACACAATACTATAATTTCCAATATATTCCATTCCATGGCATGTCGTATTGAGACCACATAATTGCAAACTGATTGAATTTCAAGGACAAATGAACCTTTTTGTCTTTACAAGTATTACTTGCTATAAATACTTTGTAATGTGTATGACTAAAAGTTAAAAAATATTCCACTATTAATGATAAAATTCAATATTTATCTCCGCGAGTTTTATTACGAATCTCTAGTTGTTTCTGCTCACCAGTGGACCACCAAATGTAAAAGCTTTTCCAATTCTACGTTCTGTTTCGTAAACAAGTGACATGTCATTCGCGTCTCCGTGGTGTGTCCGGGATGAACCCTTCTGCGATCTAAATTTGTATTTTAAGGCAGCAAAAAGTGGAACGCCATTTAAATACCTCGCATAAGTCACATAAATATTCCAATGAAACACCTCATTCGTATAATTTCACATTTTTGTTCAACGTCTTCTGAAAATACGAAATTCTCTACTGTATTGATGAATAACATTAAAAAATATGTTAATTAGTAGAGATTTCTAGATTTAAAATAACAAGTTCTTAAAATATGACCCTGAATCTGGAATGCTGAGACCAAACAGTTACAATAACTTCATATTTAAATTTGTATGTGTGTATTCAACTGCGTCGCTGCTAATTTAATTTACTGTAAATATTATGCTTAATGTCTAATTAATACGTCTTTCTTCACACACATATATATCCATGTTGGTTCATAAAAAGCTATATACTCGTAAAGAATGCATCTAAATTACCATGATCGTATCCTGCTATTGTAATCAATGAATAATACGGAATATCGTTGCTAACATTTTAAATGAAGAACGAATTATTATTATTATTTTAATTAGTTTTATTATATTTATTATTATTGTATGTGTATTAAATGAATTCTGTATTCGTGAAGAATAGAAGTGGTACTCTTTTGAAATTAACGTGAATGAATTATAATTATTTTCCTTGAATTTATATAAGTGTGCAGAAAGGAAAACAAGAAAGAAAGAACAAGAGATGGAAAGAAAGGAAATAGAAAAAAGGTGAGAAAGAAAGAAGGAAGGAAAGAAAGAAAGAAAGAATGAAAGAAGAAAAGAAAGAAATTATAAAATATAAAGTAAAGAAAGAAATCAGAGAAAATGATGAAATTGATATATGAGAGAATGAGAGATACTCAATTAAATGCAATATTAATTTTTATTCTATACTATATTCTGGAATATTTCCTTTGTATTGGTAAATTACTTAATTTTCCCATAATTGAAATGCGATGTTTTATCGTGTGATTTACTGTGTGAATAAAACTCAATTTCATTTGAATATCTTAAGAAAAGTGATTTGTGTTTTTGTTATATTTATTGATATTTAATTTTGTTGTTGTTGTGATATTACTTTCTGAACATGTTGTTTTATGTTGCACTATTTCAGGTAAAGGTTTATATCTGGGATCAATATATTTCTGGTAAATGTAATTTATTTATTCTTTATTAATATCGCTAGAATTAACCTTTAGTGTTTTTCATTTATATTATATACAATTGTTTTCTATAATTATTGAATTCCAATTGACATAGAAGAATAGTATAAAAGAATTGCAAATTATGTGAAATTACGATAGACAATCCACATCACTTCACCCAATGAGCTTTGAGTTTTTGACGCCACTGTATAAATTTCGGAAATTATAGGAATATTTATATGTAATTCCTGATTCGAATTTTAAATATCCATAGATATCTTACGATGATATCCAAATTCTATTATTAAAAAAATGTTTTTTTACAGTAAGAAGCAAATCTTTTAACGGAGAAGTTTAATTTGTTTTTTATTCCATAGGACGGCGTTGTGAGACAACAACTTGAGATGTCATTTTAATACAGAGAATAATAAAGTTTATTGAAGTTAAGAACGTAAAGAATATTTTTGTAATGGAAGTCCAAGACGTGTAGAATAAAAAATTACGAAATATTTCTTTAATAGCGGCGTAATGAAACATTTTCTCCCCTTACGACTTAATAGGGATATATTCACCACTACTAGTCTTCTATTGGTCTGCCAAATATGGAAGCAGTTTCAAGTTTGTCTGCGATTGGTCGAATGAAGGTCATCCCCGGCGCAGGTGAGTGGAGTTGCAAATCTAACAAATCCCAACTGCTAAGAACGCGGGACTTAGAATATTTTGGCCGGCCGATTTATAATTCCAGGACCGTACAGTTTTCACGGAACACCAATTTCGATAAAGTTATTTTTTTAAAGTACCATTAGTTGAAACATCAAAGAAGTAATCTTCGATAATTTCTCCATTATTTTCCGTAGTAAATTATGACATTTAATTTATTTTGTTTTTATCGTAAAAAATGATTGAGCAGTGATAAAAAGTTATCCTAATAATAAAACTTCTAAAAGGAAATCTACATACAGCATAAAACATAGCTGCACTCACGGAATTTTTTATTTCTCCGTCAAACTCTTATAACAAAATGACAATATTCAATCCTAAGAAACACTATCGTGAAAAATTAAACCCAGTTTACCTGAAATTATTTCATCTTAACTTCCCCGGGTGTAAATGCCCCCAGGAGAAAATGACCGTAAGTCAAGAGAGGCAAATAGGGCGTTACGTGGCTTGAGATATCAACAAATAATTTTATTCAACTTGTGACTGAAAAACATGCCATTTATCTATGTATATGAGCGACATTGTCCTGATCGTCTGACCCATTCATGAATGCAACGCCTTAACTACTGAGACTTGATATTTGAAATTTGTACATGAAGCACGTTTTATATCGTAACTACTCACTACGAAAGGATTCTTTGAAATACTTATTTTAGAAGGGTGAAATAAGGTAAATGTCATTTTTCAAACATGCACAGCGCATCTCATCTCATGAGGTAACATCTCATTTTTTGTACGCAAAATAATGTTAATCTTATTACCTAGAAATGGGTCTACGTGTATTCGATATTTTCTTAAACGGTTGAGAAAGAATAACTGTTTTATATAACGGGGTGTAAATGATTTTATCTCTGGGTTAACGGCATGGTATCTTAGATTCACTATATCTCAGAGACGTTTAGGTTTATAAAATATTCTTTCTATATAAAATTTGCTAAATAAAATACCTAAAATCCAATATCCGGATTTTTTAATATTTTACTTTTTTAGGCGAAAAGCGGTTAAAATATTTCGCACATTATTTTGTATGTCTGGTGTGTCAATAACTTGCTGTCAGCATTGATTAAAGACAGAAACTTGAAATTTGGAAATGATGTGGAATTTGTGTTCTTGGTGCTGTCTAAGAAAGGATTATGAGAAATTTATATTTTAAATGTACTGTTTAAGATTAAATTTGATTTTTTACGTTTTGCTAACTAATTATCGTCTCTTTTTGTATGTAAATGTGTATAATTATTATATCTCTGACGGGCTTGCTTGTTTGATTCTTAGAGGTTGTGAATAGTTTGTCTCAAGCTATAACGACATGGTATTCTTCTATTTACGTACTTATGTTTTTCGTAGTTACTTGTGTATGTAGGGATTGTAAAATACAAAAAATGCGATAACTTTCATTTGTTTTCAATCACAATTGTTCGAAACTGTAGGAGTGCGAACGTTGGTTTTAGATTAGGTAACGGAATTTACGACGAAAATTTTGTCTTTGATCCGGAAACATTCTTGCGATACGTGGATTAGTTGATATTACACTAATACACCTTTGTAATTGTGTGCAACAACAGAGAAGAGACCAATTAAAACTCCAGGGTAATTTTAGGTAAGTACGATAAACCATGACACAAATTAATAGCAATTTCTATTTTCACCTTTCAAGATTTATTCTTGTCAGGAACGTTTACGTAAGGAATACTGTACTTACAACATGTAAGCTACATAACACAGGAAACAGATTCAAATCAAAATGAGTATTTGTTTCCTAATTCGCAAAAATTACTGGAGAGTGATTTTATTAATAAAAATACTTTTTACATTGTAATGTAAAATAACTGTATTTTCTGTTACAATACTTTGGAATATTTGGCTGTATTTTAATGTCGGTGTAGAATAAGTTTCGTATTTATAAGAATTTTCTCAAGCAAGTGTGGACATACTGGATCCAGCATTGGGAATGCGTTAGTCAAAGCAACAAACGGACCATACAGAATTACCAAAATAAAGTCCTGGGACACATCGTGTATGCCCCATGGTATATAGGGAATACCAATATGTGCCAATATACCAATATAAGGATTTTCACAAAGACCTTAAAGTGGAAATGGTCACTCAAGTAATTGAGTAGTTGGACATGCTTCAGCGACCACCATTGGCGCGATGGTGGAAAGTTGCATGTTTTGAAGGGCGGAGATCTTGCCTTCATTGGCCGGGTCGCGAGGAAGGATTAAACCTCTATAAAAAAAAACCCTCAACCTCAAGGTGTGTTACGCGCCGATGAGGTGAATGGGTGTTGAGGACAAACACTCTCTAGCGTATCAACCTCTGGGGCAACTGCCGCACCTCAGTTGAGCAAGGCTTAGTGGCGTGATGCGGGGGCTCCACGTCACCGGACATTTATTTCCTCCGCACTCGTGGGACAAAATGAAAGATACTTGTTTTCCCCTGCCTTGTGGAGTGGGCGAGCCGCAGGGTAAGTATAACGCCTCAGGATCTCCGAACCGGCCGAGGGTTACCAGCCCTCCCACTTCAGAAACCAAAAAAGATTAGGTACAGAGCCTTCCTTACAAGAATGTTTTCATAATAATGGAAAGAAAGGAAGGAACTTTGGAAAAAGTTTCTCCCTTTTACATTTACAAAGGGTTTCAAGGAATATGTGGTGCATTAAAAAATATTAAAAGGTTACGGAATGGTACCATGTTGTTGGAAACCAACTCCAACAAACAGGCCCTAACACTGTTAAAGTGTGAAATGTTGGGAGAGTTCCCTGTGACGTGCAAGCTCCATGCTGCGCTTAATCGCAGCAAGGGGGTCGTAAGTTGCAGGGATATTATGGATATGTCAACTGAAGATCTAGTTGCGGAATGGGAGGCTGACCACGTAGTTGAGGTCAGTCAGATCATGAGGAAGGTTAATGGTGTTCTACAGAAGACCAGTTCCTTCGTCTTGACTTTTGACTGTCCCCAACTACCAAAGGATATTAAAGCTGGATGGCTTAACCTGCCGGTGCGACCCTTTGTTCCAAATCCTCTGCGCTGTTTCAAGTGTCAGAGGTTTGGACATACAACGACATCTTGTAAGGGCAGTGAAACACGCGGTAAATGCGGGAAGGAAGCACACGAACCCGGCGTCTCATGCCCGGGGCCTGCTAAGTGTATTAATTGCACAGGCAGCCACCCGGTGTGGAGCAGGGAGTGTGTCGCCTTCCTCGAAGAAAAGAAGATACAGGAAATCAAGACTACGGAGAAGATCCCGTACGGTGAAGCTCGGAAGAAATACAGGGCTTTATACCCTGTATTCTCTACCAGTTACTCCACCGCAGCCAAGACTCCTGTAATCAAAAAGAACGTGTCAATCCAGGCCGATTTCACTGACGTGTCTACGACAACGTCGTGCACATGCCAGTGCAAATGCGGCAAGAGAAATATCCAAGAAACACCTGTCGAGCCCAAGACTCTCTCCACACCCCGTCCATCTAATACAAAAACGAAGACAAGCAGTGTACCACATATTTCTTCAAATATTATTCAATCAAAAACCAAGCAAGGTTAAATCCCTGAACCTTGTTGACTTCATAAAATCTAAGCAAACAACATCAAAAAAGTCCGGAAGACGAATAAAGAATATCTCTGTTCTTCCTACCTCCGAGTCGGAATGTGCATTGTCCGACGGTGACGCGGAAATGCACATTCAAGAGCCTGACCCCGGAGGTTCCAAAAAGTAATGGCTTCCATACTTCAGTGGAACCTTAATGGTTATAGAACGCAACGTGAAGAGTTACAACTCTTAGCGCGTCGTAATCCGATCTGTATTTGCCTACAAGAGACACACCTTTCACCAGAACACTCACTCTCTCTACGAGGATACAGCAGCTTCAGATATGACGACACCACGGGAGATCGAGCAAGAGGAGGAGTTGCCGTGTTTGTTAGAAGCACAATCCTCTGCTCACCTGTTCTCCTACAAACCCACATACAGGCTATAGCAGTCAAAATTCACAGTGTACCATCTATGACCGTGTGTTCTATATATCTCCCTCCGATACGAGATTTCTCGGAGACCTCCCTCAGAGATTTAATTCACCAGCTCCCTCGACCATTCCTCCTGCTTGGAGATTTCAACGCCCACAGTGTACTGTGGGGATCGTCGAGCGATTGCATCAGGGGCCGACTGCTGAATTGTCTCTTTGAGCGGGAAGATTTATGTCTACTGAACACCGGGGAAATGACCCACTTCGCATTTGGCACGGGGTCATGGACTGCTATAGACCTATCAGTTTGCTCTCTCGAAGTTGCTGATATCTTTTAATGGAAGGTAGAAGATGATCTGCATGGTAGCGACCATCACCCTATCTGGTTGTCCTTGCAGGAACGTGTGACTATTCCCGAAAGCAAGCCACAGAAATGGATTCTCAGCAAGGCTAATTGAACACAGTACCGTTCTCTGTCTGTCTTTAGAGAAACGGGTTGTGTCCAAAAGAGGGTCGACCATCTGACCCAGGTGATTCATCACGCCGCTGAAGAATCCATTCCGAAAACATCCATATTTCCGCGAAGACCTCATGTCCCCTGGTGGAACGACGCATGTCGATCTGCCATTCGGGCAAGGCGAAGAGCATTGCGGATATTAACGGCTAGTTCATTTCCGGAAAACCTCGCTGCNAAACATGTCTATACCCCGGCGACTGGACCTTTCCATCTCTCCGTTGATACTTTTGCCTCTCACTATTCTTTCAGCTTTATGTATACTATAGAAATAATTAAAGAAATATTTTAGGCCATTGACGAGTTCAGTTATAACCAGGAAATACGAAAACTAAAGGCATTTACATTTGTAGGTTGTTACATGTATAGCTATTGGTTTTCCTATTCCTGTCTCTTATACACATCTAGATGTGTATAAGAGACAGAAACAGCAGAGAGCACATCTTTTGACTTTCGTTCCACCAACTGAGAACCCAACAACTCTCCCTTCTCTATGTGGGAACTTGAGTCAGCTCTAGCGACGTTCCACAACACAGCTCCTGGCCCTGATTCAATTCATTATGAAATGCTGACACAACTGTCTCGAGTCGAAAGAATACCTTCTGGATATCTTTAATCTTTCTTGATCCGAGGGAGTATTCCCTAATTCGTGGAAGGAAGCAACGATTATCCCTGTACTAAAACCAGGTAAGGACAAAACGAACATTAGTAGTTATCGAAGCATTGCCTTGACGAGTTGTGTTGGTAAAACTCTGGAGAGAATTATCAACCGACGTCTCGTCTGGTATCTTGAACGGCATGACTTGCTGAGTCGATCTCAGTGTGGTTTCAGGAAGTTCCATTCCACCCTGGACAACTTACTTCTCCTGGAATCAGCAATTCAAGATGCTTTCGCCCGAAGACAACATCTCATCGGAATATTCTTTGACATCGAGAAGGATTACGATACTACTTGGCGTCATGGCATTTTACAACAACTCTATACCTGAGGATTTAGAGGACGTCTTCCTCTGATGCTCATGTCCTATTTGGATCAACGTTCCTTCCGATATAGAATTGGAAGAGACACCTCGGATCTCCTTCTCCAAGAGAACGGTGTTCCTTTAGGGCTCAGTCTTGAGTGTCACCTTATTTGCAGTGGCCATCAACAGCATAACGTCTGCTGTAAAGAATCCTGTTTTACACTCTCTTTTTGTCGATGACTTTGCTATCTTT
>NNCF01126018.1:736249-750207 GCA_002313205.1 Laupala kohalensis | reverse complement strand
AAGTTGGATAGTGTCCACCATGCAGGAATTCGACTAGTTACGGGAGCATACAGCACTAGTCCCATTCCGAGTTTGTATGTCGAGAGTGCCGAACCATCTCTTTCCCTCCGGCGGCAAATCCTCATGCTACAACAGTTTTGCCACTTGCAAATTTTGCCCGACAATCTGGTGCACAACGCGGTTTTTCATTCATCCTCTTCTTCCATCCGTTTCTACAACAACAAACTGAGAGCAACCAAACCTTTTGGATATCGCTCCAAACAAATTTTGGAAACCTTAAATATACGCACACCTAATGTCTTACATCAAGGTTTTAGTAAGTCTCCCCCTTGGGCTTTGCACAAGCCGAAGATTATTTTCGATCTTTTGCATCATGNAAGATTATTTTCGATCTTCTGCATCATGACAAAAAGAACACTCCAGCTCCGATGTTGAGGGTATACTTTCAGCTAATCCTCTACAAACACCGGGTCCGTATCTCTGTGTTTACCGACGGGTCAAAGCAGGCTGATGGTGTCGGATGCTCCGTGGTATTTCCCGTAAGACCAGTGGCTACCGTCTAGGCGACTTGTGCAGTGTTTACACTGCTGAGTGCTACGCCATATTGCGAGCATTGCGAACTACAAAGTGCTCCCGCGGATCACATTTCCTGATTTGTTCTGATTCGCTGAGTGCCCTCCAAGCAATCCAGAACATGTATCCAGCTGATAAGCTGATCCAGAACATCCAGGATGTACTTTTCTCACTGCAAAGTGATGGAAAGAACATAATGTTTTGCTGGGTTCCCGGACACGTGGGTATCAGTGGAAATGAGAAAGCAGACGTTTCCGCAAAGGCGGCATGCCTCAGGAATCGCGTGGATTTCTCCACGATTCCAAAACGAGACCTACTAAATTTCGTCAAGATAAGGATTCTCAGTGAATGGAGCAATGAGTGGTTAGCTGTTGAAAGGAATAAGCTCCGACTTATCAAATCTTCTGTTAAGTCATGGAGCAGTTCCTGTAGGCCAGCCCGGCGCGACGAAGTCTTGCTGACCCGCCTGCGCATAGGACATTCTCCTCTCACTCATAGGTATATCTTACAACTTGATGATGAACCCATTTGTGAGGAGTGTAGCTGTTCTCTGACAGTGCGTCATCTACTAACTGATTGCAGAAGATACTCAAGTATACGGAGACAAATTGGTCTGGCTGCAGATTTACCAACAATTCTCGGAAATGAAACGGTTAATGTTAATAAACTATTGAATTTTATGAGTAGATCGGGGCTCCTCCCACAAGTTCTCGGGAGGGTTTAAAATTTGCATTCCCTTTTCATCTTTACTGTCTTCTTTGTTTTCATCGTTCGTTTCTGTATTTCGAAAATATAATATTTAAAAATTGTTTTCCTTTTTTGTGAAATAATGTATTGGTATTGTTTTCGTTTCTTTTCTTTCATATTTCTATTTAGATATTTGTTGATTTCAGGAGGGTTTTTTAGTGGGTATGGTCGAGATATTCGGCGAGTCCTACACACGGGGAAGAGTCATTACGGCTCTTCTCTATGGTGCGAAACTGCATTTTTCCCTACTTGTTTGGGCTCTAATGACCTCGATGTTGACGAGCCCTAAAGCCCCAACAACAAAAAATTGAGTAGTTCACTACGAAGCATGAAGCAAGGATCCATCAACACGTGAACATTAAAGTAGTTAAACTACTCGACAATCGCGATATCGTGAAAAGTTTAAAGCGGGTCAAACAGTTAGAACTTGTGCAAAAATAGGTATAAAGAAATGTGCAATGAAGAAAAAAAATCAGTGAAAGGACAAAGTGCCCCGTGTCTAATAAACTACTAATAACAAAAGTGGTAAAACTGACAAGTATTTACAACACAAGTTGAACTAATGAGTGATACATGTTTTGTACGTTTATGTAATAATTAGGTTAAAGAAATGTTAGATAGTTACTAATTAGTTCCACACTAGGTATTAAATTATAACAAAATACAAGAATTTGTTAATACATTGAGTGAATGTAATTATACAGGTAATACACGTAATTCTGGTCCAAATAGTATAATTGAATGCATTTTACATTATTTTTCGGACAATTCACCGTATTGATCGTGATTCTCAACAAAACGCTGCGATCCGAGATTGAGACCTTCAGGTGTAACAAAACCTGTGTTGAAGAACAATCAATGTATTGGAAACTGTCCAAAAACGATTGTATGATTTACAATTCTAAATATATTGACTTAAATAGTAAATTAGATTCTCAGATACTATTCTCGGTAGGAAGGAATCAGCCCCCCGATAGCTCCAAATTCAGAGCAGAAGAATTACGTTACAAATTTAATTTATACCTCGAGCATCTAATATATTCGCTTTCCAGTAATTTCATCCGATCAATGCTTTAAAAGAAGAAAAAATATTCTGGTTATGCTTGAAGGGATAACCAAATAGTAGAATTTTATCATACGAGGGCATTCTCGCATAGTTCTACGAGCTTTTTAGAGAAGAATGTAATGCAACTACGTATACATGCAATAATGAAAAGTCCTTTTTTATTTTCCCATTAAACAGAGTGTGATGGAAGTATTGTAATCCATCGAAAATAAAATATTTAAGATCTCTTCGGATCTTTGCAAATTGGCTTCAGGATTTGAGATTTATATTTGAATACGTAGAAAAAAGAAGTCTATTTCTGGAGAGCTCATTCCGACTTCATTTACACACCGCGCTCCACTTCGGGTTTCTTAGTATTCAAAATTTTTATTGAAGCATTTTGATTTGTCAGTTAATTCTGCGTACAGATTGCTAATCCACATTCCTGTACGTCGCGCCGTTTTTAAAATAGAGCGAAAAATCATTTCGCAAAAAGAGTTATTACTTTCGAATTACAGAGTATGTAAGAGAAGTATTAAAATCGGTCGAAAACTTTTTTTGAGATCTCTTCGCGTCTTTGTATATTGGCTCCAGTACAGTCTATTTTCAAATTTTTACGATGATGTCCAATGTAGAATGTGTGTATGTGTGCATGTTTGTAAGTACGTATGTGCCACAACAATCTAATGTTTGCGGACAACTGAGCTCTTCTTGCAAAAAATACAAAACAAAAAAAAACAGCACAACTACAAGATTAGTTAACACCTTTGGATAAGATGCCAAGAAGTTTGGACTCAAGGTCAACGAAACTAAGACGGTAGTCTTGCTCACCAATTGCAGCGCCTGTCATATAACCATAAACGGACAAATACTTAAAGAAAGCTGCTTCAAATACCTGGGCAGCAATATCCAAAATAATGGCAGAATAGATAAAGAAAAAAATCATGGAATAAATGCAGCCAGCCAGGCATTTAAAAATCTTTACCAAAGAGTCTGGAAAGCACACGAGATCAGACAAAACCCCAATCTCAAAATATACAAAA
Source organism: Laupala kohalensis (assembly GCA_002313205.1). NCBI lineage: Eukaryota > Metazoa > Arthropoda > Insecta > Orthoptera > Trigonidiidae > Laupala > Laupala kohalensis. The sequence goes on along the minus strand of NNCF01126018.1, from coordinate 746,799 downwards.
CAGTGGTACTCAGTATACTTGTCTACTCTTTAGAAACGTGGACAGTCCTGAGAAAAGACCTGCAAGCACTAAACGCCTTTCATCTAAAATCATTAAGAACAATTTATAGAATCATCTGAGAAGAAAAAGTAACCAATGAAGACATGCTGAAGAGAACTAATATGATGACGGACACCAACCTAATACGTCAAAGAAGAATGACATTGGGTTGTGCATTTCAGTCGCACGGAGCCAAATCGCTCACCTCAGCAAGTCGCATGCGGGGAATTACGAATCGGAAAAAGACCACAACAGAAGTCTCGAAAAAGGTTGTCTTAGAAACTACCTAAAAGGAGCCAACATCAATGCAAACATATGAGGAGCAACAGAACAAAAAGAGAGAAGAATGGAGAAGTCACAAATACGAAGCAATAGAAACAGTACAAGAAAGATCCATCACTGCAACAAAACAGAAAAGAACAGAAAGGCATCAGGACGAAGAAGATTATATCTGAAAATGCCCACTCTGCAGCTTTGAGCGTGAAGGAAGGCCCGGCCGTCAATATGTCAACTCCTATCTGTCACAGAAACACAAAGGTGACCCCGCACTTGTAGCACAAGCAACAGCAAGCAAAAACGTAAAATGCGAGACGTAATATCGTATACTCGACAAGAGTCATCAGTCACACCAGTCACGACAAGATACACCAGTCACATAAGACCCAAACACCCTGTACTAGCTCAAACAATCTTTCAACCAATTAAGAGAAGAAGGGACTTACCAACAGAAAAATCCTCACAACCTAAATCATCTCAACTTGAAATCTCACAGACACCATCTACTTCACATTAACCAACTGTGGCAACCAATCCGCTCTTGAGTGTCGACTATGGAAAGCAAGTCAGTATTAATGTCCCATAAAAGAATCATCTCATGCAAAACCAAACTGATTAGACCAGAATTGTCGGATACGACGATTATCTGAATCATGTATGTATGTATGTCAAGAATTTGGTTCCCCCGATAACTTACGAACAAATTGATGTATTGAAATTAAACTTGAGATTTCACTTTGAATACGTTGGGAATAGACGACTATTTCTGGATAGGTCACTCCGACTTCATTTACACGCCGCGCTCCACTTCCGGTTCCTAATATTCAAAATTTTGAAAATATGCATAGGAGCATTTTGATTGGTCAGTTAATTCTGCGTAAAAAAGGAATCTTGGAGGAGCTTTATTTGAATCTGCAAATAAGGTAATTCCGAATAGTTCAATTTGGAAGATAGTTCACGCAAACTTTACTTGAATACGATACTTTGATTTTTAGGATACCATGTATTGTGATAACTTTTTTTTGCATCCGATTCATCTAAGAAATATACCACATTGTATAATATTTTTATTATTAATAATAATATTTGTATTTTGATTTATTTTTAATTTTTGCTCGAATTTTTGTGTTTTGTGGGGTGTTTAGTGCCATGAGTTCTTGTTTTGAATTGTAGTTGGAAAGTTGAGTGGGGCACACTCCAGATTTTTTTCTTCTGTTAAGTTGGCTCTGAGATGATTCCTGTGACGTGTTATCTAACCCGGATATCAATATAACAGCGAATGCGACAATTTATCTATTTCCTACGTTAGTTTTTAACCAGAGTAACACTGCAGAAACTCAAAAATCTATATTCCTAATTGAAGTGAATTGCAAAAACCAACGTCGTATGAGATTATGTCAGTAAATAGTAATACGTAATATCTTAAATGGAACTTCTTGGTAAGTTTATAACATATGATGAGCGACAACACTACCACCTGAACCACGAGTGGGACCCCTAAAAATGAGATATGAAGCAATAGCGATACTGTACAACCTATTTAGAGGGTTTAATGTAATAAAATATAATTTCCCGATGAGACCGAAATTCAACTGGGAAGTTTAATCATGGAATATCCAGACACGGAATGTAAAACATTAAATATTTCAAATAATTTTTACTTTTTCTTAAACATTCCTAATTGTTGAACATAGTATTTTATGTATGAGCATACACTGAAATCAATCTTTGATCTTTAATTAATCAATCCAAAGTAACAGATGTGTCGACAATTTTTTCACCAAAGTGAGTACGTTGTGTGTCCAATACACAAATAAAATTATACAGTCNAAGTGAGTACGTTGTGTGTCCAATACACAAATAAAATTATACAGTCGAGTTGCGGTTAGAGAGAAAAATATAAAAATTGGGGTTTGTGTGTAGAAGAGAGAGAGAGAGAAAAAAAAAAGTCTAGGGACGTAGACGATGCCAGCGCGTCGGAGCAGAGTGAAGCGACGCGAGGGTCCGCGCACGCCCACCGCGCCTCGTCTGTCAACACGTGCCGGCCGGCGAACAAGGGGACATCGCCGATAATCAATAGCTGAGCCACGCAGGGCGCAATTTTCGGCGCATAACGCACCCGAACGCAATTGCGGATCGCTTTGACGGAGTGCAGAGGCGGGAGCTGAGGGTGGGGATCCCGATTGCAATAGACGAGTAGGAGGGTGGCTCAGCTCGAGGGGTGGGTTGGAGGAGAGAGATAAGTAGTTGCACAATCATATGATAATGATGAACCACATTATTTGTAATCAAAGATATTCTTCGTACACTGAAAGCAAAGACAAGAACTGATTATATAAAATGTAATTAAATATACGGATGTATTCAACCCAAATATAGAGACAAACATTAATGAATTCCTCCCTCGTAATGACAATATGCTAAGGTACAGGGTTTAGAGACAATAAGTAAATAGAACATTAATTTTTTTGTGTATGAGTGTGAGTAAATAAATAAAATAATAAATTCCAAAAGACTTAATGGATTAACATTATAAACAAATTATTTTGGTATGTCTTTTGTAAAAAAATGTATATCCCATTTGAAAAAAAATCTTCACTAGCAATTTCTTTTTGTAAAATATTACTCGTACATAAACAAGATATGAAATATTGAGTACAAATTTAGTAAATCCGAATCTTACACACCACCATAGATTCGTTGGGGGAGGTTCTTGAACTTCGCTCCATTGTACCGCATTACTCGCCTTGTTGTCTCATTTTCTGATCTCCCTTGGTCACCTCTTGTTCTTTTCGATCCCGACGCTATTAGGGCTAGGGTATCTTTCATTTTCCTCTTTCCTCTTCTTTTTTTAATTTTTTTTTAGTAAAGTCTTGCGATATGTTGGAATTTGTGTTTTGAGTTGTAATGCAGGAGGGTTTTTAGTGGGTATGGCTGAGTCATTCGGCGAGTCCCACACGCGGGGAGAGTCATGTTGGCTCTCCCTAGTGCGTAACTGCATTTTCCCTACCTGTACAAGTTTTAAGGGCTCTAATGACCTCGATGTTGACGAGCCCTAAAGCCCCACAACAACAACAAAAATTGTTGTCTCATGTCTTCTGAGGGCTCTACAGGTCTTCGTAGCCCTCAATTCAAAGGGGTTAAAAATACGAGCCAACATCTCAACGCCCCTAAATATGTATATTGTTGTAAATGGGAAATGTAGCGTGCTATCTGCGTAGAACGATGGGAGTTAGGAGTCGGAGTTAGTTGGGTTATTTTTCCTCTAAACAGAAACACGAAGCATCACCTTCCTGAGCCACTTCTCAGAAAGGGAGGTATTATATTAATGGAGAGAATATTTACCACCATCATCAACCATATCGTAGTTGATGTAATAGAGTGAGCTACTAACCTCGAAAGAATATAGGATAATGAGTCAAAACTCTTAAATATGTAACTCTAAAATTAAAAAATAACAAAAAATACTTAAACGTACCTTTCGAACTTATATTTTACTTTTCAAAGTTAAACCAGATTCATGAATAATTTTAACTTTAATTTTTATGAAGATATCTCACTCCTCTCTCTGAAGAGGAGCACAATGTACAAGATATTTCGAAATAATTGCACATGTAACAACGACCCTTTGATGCACAATATAAATGATTCTAGATATAATTTTTAAAAGTAGTACTACAAAATAATAGGAAAATAGCTGTCTATATCTTATTTCTAAAAACAGTTAACCTCCCATCTCTTTATCAAGATTTAAAGTAGAATTTAAAGATGTCTTTGAGCTTGAGTTCACTGGCACTACAATGTAATGTATGAAATTATTTAAAAACATTCTACTTATTGAAATGAAGAGATAAGTAAACTATACTCAAATGAAGAGATAAGTAAAACCAAGTAAACAACAAAATCCTATGAGAAACCGGTATAAGTCGCTAAAATTAAATACGGTATCCTATGATTTCAGTGTCACATAAATATTTTTAGCAAAACATTTCTTTTAATTCTATAACAAGTGTATTCTTCTAGCTATTCCATCGGACGTCAATTGAACCATGGGCATAGAAATCTGTGATTATGCAAGAAATATTTAGTAAAGGATGTTTTCAGAGCAACTGAGAAAAATAAATGTACGTACCATAGTATAAAAGGCTTTTTTTAAATATTCTCAACCTATCATTCATTAAATAATATTTCATCAGAGAATGAATTGGATTAGAAATGTTATTATGCGTTGAATGAGAGTGAAACTACCTCTTTAACTACTAATACTGAAAGAAAATGAAAAAAAATAATGCACTTAATTATTTGCGTTAAAAAGCTCTTGAAGTTAATTTTTTCATAATTAGAAAATGTACATAAATTCGAAATACGCGAGGACAGCAAATAAAATTGGACCACTTCAGGAAACGTGAGACATAAAAGACAGATTCGAGTGAGAGGGTTAGGGAAGGATAGGACAGGCCAAGGCAGGAAAGAGAACTAGCCTCAGTGGCCTGTGTTTGCTGCAAGCGGTCGCCTGATTAATTTACAACCCTTCCACTCTCAAGCACCATGCAGATAAGCCCCCTAATTATCCAGCGCATTGCTGCACACCGCCAAGGAATTTGTTTGATCAACTAAGGAGGCGGAGCTCCAACGGTGATTGAGTTGGGTGAAGGCAGTGGCATAGTGGCTATGACGATGTTTGAAGGGCTAAACAATTTAATGAGTATAATATACGGCATTTGTATAAAAAGTATTAAATTGACTATCGACAGAATATGAAACTACAATCAATTTTGTAATTTTGAGTTAACCGTTCTTTCTCCCAATGACATATTTTTACCCACACAGGTCGATACGTTCTACTTGTACTTACCGTTCATGATAATTTGAAATAATTTTTATTAGGAAGGAATTGTTTTGCGTAACCGCGTAAAGATTGATACGTAATTCATAATCGGCTGATTGATGAATCAACGTAATTATGTTTATTTAACATGCAAGGAAAAATATATTGCCCGAAGCATTAACGGGAACTTTTGTTACTGATACTACTAATGATTCAGTTTGTTTTAACCAACACCAATATGCATGTCATAGGAGTTAATCGTAATTTATATAGAACTTGATCATCATAGTGATGCACTCAAAACTGATAGGTTTTGACACAATCGGGGAACCTCCATACCAGCAAAATACTTTTCCATTTTTATGGATTCTTAGTGATGTATTCTGAAGAAAAAAACAATTTCTTCCTCTGTATAAAAAAGGAATTAAGACTAACAAACTACAATTCCAGTGATTTACTACTTTTGGCGATTCGTAATATTTTAGATATTATGATACTGACGTATTGAAAGCAAATAAAAAAAGTTTTGACGCCATGGCAATTGTTTATCTGGTTGTGTTAATATTTATATCGCTGAGGAAGATACTGTTTTTAGTTGCAACTGCAAACATACTGAATGATCATCAAATACAAATCATAATTCTGATATTAGAACTTTGGTCATTTATTGTGTGTAATGGTTTGCCATCCATTATGTGCCTCATAGTCATCGTTGTCACTATATCATGTCATATTATCACTATATTATGTAATTGTTTACAATACAGTTAAAGTTGAAATGAAAATAAAAAATCAATTCAAAGAAAAGAAATCGTTGACAGGTTGTGTACTTCCCGTTGAAATAATTTTGATAATGGAAGAACATAATCACTAGTTGATATATATCAGGTTTTCACTCAGAATTGAGCACATTTTTGGGCTAAGAGAACAGTCTGAATTATATATTTGTCCATCTGCGTACGTGCATTTTACCCTTATTGCACAATGTTTATATGCAATTTTCCTTCGATCGTGACATTTGGTACATTAAAAGGACAAGAAATGAGAAAAACTAGTTATTTTTAATTCTAACAATAAGACTTCATTATCTTATTTTCTATTAGTAAATTTCATACTAATAATACAATTTCATCACCCTTTTTCATCCTCTATACCAAGACCTCTGAATGAATTATTTTCCTAATTTGTGTTACTGTATCAACAAATAACAAAAATTCTGTTACATGATTGGCTTCTTGAGCTCGTTTTAGAAGTAGTATGGAATAGAAATGCTCAATAATTAACGAAATGTAAACTAGATAAAATAGGTGGACGTACGAATAAGTGATGGGAGAAATTTTTATTACTTTTTTAACTTGGCGATGTAATATTTTTCAGTAAACTGTATTGATAATGAGAATTTACATATTTCACGATGATTTTCGTTTTTAGTAGCATACCATGAAATAATATCACTTATTGGTTTGCTTAATGGTTTTCAATGTAATACTACGAAAAATTTGAATATTACAAAAACAAAATTAATCTAATTAATCTCCCTATCAAAGAATTTGAAATCAGCCGATGGGAGGAGGAAGTTAACGTTAATACTACCAGTATCCAAATTATGTTACAACATAGAGAAAATCATATGTAAATGTGTAAAACTTCAGCAAATAGATTACATGCTTCAATGATGGACAAATTAGATGTGGTGAAATAATTAGACAAAAAATGTAAGATCAGGCAACAACTGATGAAATACAAGCAGCATTTTTTGGAGTGTCCAAGAATACATGTATGGTGAACACGAGTTCAGAAGAAAGACAGGGTCGACAAACCATGCGGCAGTGGAGAAAGGAGTGAGTGCTCGCGGATTGATTGTGTAAACACGCTTCAGTCAACAACCTCGGCTCGTCTCCCAGAGGTTTCCTTTTAGCTGGAGTATTCATAAATTATTAAACCTTATTACTGCACAAGATTCACAGGATTAAAACAAACAAGTCAAGCCAAGTTAATGTATCTGCATAATATTGGTTAGAATATCACTACCATCTTTTCCTCATCTTTATGTTCTCCTATTACGAAGCCAGAGTCGTGTTGAGAATTCGTTTTTCTTAAACTTACAACCTGACATGCATGATAGAATATCCCTTAAGAATTTGTTACCATACGATGCATATCATATTGTATCTTATTCTTACCTCACGTTTATTTCATTCTTTTTCAAATTTTACATCTTTCATCATAACCTCGGGAATTCGCCCTTTAGTGACGAAAATTATTAGATTTTCAGCTGTTCCCGGCACTGGATAGATATAAAATATTTGTTATACTATTATCAAGGTATATTTAGCAGTTGCCAATAAATAATCCACGTTAACTTTATATTCTTCTACAAGAGTACAGACCACTCGATCAAACAAAATAAATTTGTAAGAATACATAACGTGTAACTCTCTCAAACCACTAGTATATTTTTAATTAATAAATAATTTTTTAAATTTACTATAAAGTTTATTTATTAGTGAATTTTCTGAAACTCAATTGAATACTTTTTTTGGGGGGGTGGGGGCGGGATTGACGGCTCTCCAACGTCTAGGTCATTAGGGCCCACGAATACTTATTGTGAACGACAAACTGAATGAATGAAATTATGAATAACTCTAGATTTGACGATGTCTTGGTTGATTTTGTATGCGACGTAGAATTAGTTATTGTTTCAATCAAGTTTATTTTAATGGTCCAAAACATTTCCCACTGTAATGTCATCGTCTTCAGTGGTTCTACATACATAACATAATTTTCCAATATATTAACAACTAAAATGATACGAAATACATGAAATAAATAATAAAATACACGAATACATAAAGAATAGTGAAAATATTTTTTTGAAACTATTGAAAGTTGTGAATATTATTTTACCTAAAAGGAAAAGAGTTCCCTTTATACCCTAGGAAACTTTTGCTCTAAGAGTTCTCAAAAAGGAGTGTGATGCGGCACGGAGCTGTGTTTCGGGTATTAACTCCTCCTTCCCAGTCAGGAATAGAACTAGTGTAAGTAAGGTATACAAATAAGTAAACGAATATCTACATACATATATTGGAATATTTTATTTATTATGATATATGTTCATATTATACGAATCATAAAATTTTAACACTATTATAGGAACCGTAACCTTTTCCATGAAGAACAATCGAAATTTTCCGTTGGGAAATCTATCAAGATTTCTTAAAATAGGTTATTTAGCCCATTACATTATTAATATTGTTACAAAAATATATTCAAACTTCCTTCGTTTCAGTATTTGAATCAGAAATAATCCCACGGGAAAAATAATACTCGACTTCGAGAATTTTCCCTCCGTTGTGTTTCGTGTAGGTGAGTGGCATTTTAAATTAAAAAAACTTGTTACTTCCTTATCTCTAAGTGAAAAATAAATGAGACTTTAGAATTTTGAAGAATGTTAAAATAAAATGAAAGATTATATTTCTCTGTAAACTGGCTTTGAAAATTAATCCATATTTAGAAAACTTTGAAAACGTAGGAACCTGGATGTGAGTAAAGCGATCTTAGAGTGATAGTCTTATTTTCAATCAAACTTGTCTCAATTAGTTTTTAATATCATTTTGATGCAGCACTAAACTTTAGAACAGAAGAAGCATTTATTTGCCAAGGTATAAATGTTTGTTATATTTTAGTTGGTGAATCATGTTTGGTCTCGTCTTCGAACTAATCAAATGCTTTATATTGACCTATATTGATATACACCTATTCATCTTATTGATCTATATTAATATACATTAAATTCTTGCATGTGAAAAACTATTCAAAATTTATTTCCATTCATACGAGTTCAACTCTTGTTTCGCGATATTCTACCTCATGTCTGATCTTCTTCCTCCAACTGCTGGTGCTTTGGGTCTGTTTGTCTCGTGCTGCTGTGCACGTACTTCAGTCAGCATTCAATAATGTTCGTCGTGGTATTAGTCAAGACTTTGTTTGTTCCTCCCTATGAACACCCTGAAATACATGACAAATGGGCTAGAAAATTTGAACTTGGTTAACGGCAATTTCCTCTTTTCGTGATGTACTGAATGAAAAACATTTTACTATAGCCATGCTCTATGTAGTTCTGTAGTAAAATACTGGGTTTCGCTCATAAATTGTTTAATCCGTTTGTTCGGTAGATTGTATACTGTTCAATTTCAAATAACTATAGTGTGAATTACTGTGGTAAATGATTACAGTTGAGTTGCTAGATTTTTGATAGCTGTTGATAAATGAAAATTTGTATTGCAATTACATATGAGGAACATCACACTAGTTGTCTAGAGAATAAGACTTATTATGTAAAGTGAAATGGAGATATCCGTGCAACGTTACGGACTTCTATTTTTAGGTGCTGCACATGATGTTTAGCTCTTTGATACACAGAAAGATCTGAGTTGGTCTTCTTTTAACTTCATACGAACAACAATGTCACATGAAATCCATGCAAATATGGCCAATACGAGATCCTTGAGAGATTCAGTATTGTTTCCCCATAATGTTCATATCACGTCTATTACCAAAGTAGGTTACGAATACCGTCCGAATTTCATTTCACATGACTTTCCATTTCTCCGCTAGATTCTTCTCAAAGGTAAAAATAATCGTTACAACGGTATTGGAACATTTTGAATAACTTTCTGACTGTTCTTTGACATATTTTGAAGTTCTTGTTGTATTTCTTCTTTTATTCTTTTTGTTACGAAGATGAATCATTACCACACCGACATTGGTCTCGTGTTAGTGAGGGAAACGCCAGCGGAAAACCTCATTCAGTTCAGTCAAGTAATCAAACCCCATCCTCCACTCAGCAGTGAGTAGGAATTGAATGCATTACCTTTACTCTACAACTATCGGTCTCCAAATCAACAGTAAAAAACGTAAAATGTTCAATGCAACACTAACCTCACCTGGATTTATTAGTTCATGGTGAACTGGAACGTCCATTCATTCATGATATCAAAATGGTTACTGTGACTGTAATTTTTTTATGATTATACATGTTGTTGCTACGAAAAGTTTGATTTAAAACGGCTATACTAGATGAAAGTTCTGCTAAGTACGAACCAAAAATTATTAGGTACGTACACTATGTCTTGCCGAGAAGAATGTATGTTACCGAATACCCCACCCAGTCCCGGGATTTTCTCCGGTTTTCATTCGGGTAGAGGCGGATTTTTTTATAAAGACTCGCTAGGCTCTTGCCTAGGGCGGCATCTATTGAAATAATTATTCGCGAATTTAGTGTTATTTAATAGTAACGAGACAAAAGCTTTCGAATGATTTTTAGTTTGATAATTACACGTACATGTGAAATGACTTTTTTGTGTTTTATTAAATACAATATTTGTTGGTATTATGTTAATACTAT
>NNCF01126018.1:692724-736049 GCA_002313205.1 Laupala kohalensis | reverse complement strand
TATATATATATATATATATATATATATATATATATATATATATATATATATACGCAGTTTGCAGTTTATAATTGCTTTTCTTAACAAACTTTGTATTGATATCATGGTTATAGCTCGTGGATATGTGATGTGTCGGAAAATTTCTTTTCAATCAAGTTAGGTAATTCAATAAACATAACTTTGTGAAATTAATATATTCGAAATCACTTTACATAAAATCTTTTGGTATTTATATGTTTAGAAAATTTAAACATTACAATTTCCCCCCAAAAAATAGCTTATTATATTAGTACGCTCTAATTAATTTGTAGATAATTATTTCTTCAGCTACAGTTTTCTGCTTGTGTTATAACAGCGGCGCATCACACTAAGCGAAAAGTGGATTATCGCTGACAGCTCCCGCTCACCGCAACAGTGCTGGAAGAGGACGCGCGGGAATTAGCAGCCGCACGTGTGATACGGTGGATTAATGGACGGAAGGCAGAGCACTGGCGCCCGTCCACCAGAACACAACAACAACGGAATAAAAGAGACTATTACACTCTGAGTGCATGAGACGTATGTGCTTCAAGGGAAGGGGAAGAATGTTATGAGTGAAACATCGAATATTATATGAAGAAGAAAATGAACCGCTGTGAAATCCCCAAATTTTTAAAACTTTTTTCCTGTTCTTTTTAACTCAGTTATTGAATATAGTATTTGTAATATTTTGCTGTTGTTTCGTTATTAATGCCTTATTGCAATCTTCAAGAGAGAAATAGAAAAAAACTGTAAAACTTCTACTGAACAAAGATTGTCTTACATTGTGTTTAAAGATAGGAGTAGTAAAGGATGCAATTTTACATTTTTAATATGACTTGACAAACAATACAGAAATTAAATTTAATATTTTATACCAAATATAATAATTTAATTAGTTTTATACTAGAAAAACAAGTTAGACGTAGAACGAATTCTATACGTTTTTTTGTTTTTTTTTGAGTTCGTGATCGACTTTTCTGAACTGAAATGCAATTTAGATGCCTCTCTCTCCACGTCGTATCATGTTACCCATGATCCTACAAAAGGCGTACATTTAAACGTCGTTATCCATCGAGTGGTTGCTGGCACATGACGTTCAGACGTCGTTCGAATGTGATGTCGTTAGAGGAATAAGAGAGGAAAGTCTTATCTACATTGGAGTACTACACACGTGTCTTCCTTTGAATGCAGAACACAATTTGTCATGCAACGCCATGACAAATTGTTACCACTCATGTTCTTCACTGTTACCACTTGACATATGCTCCCATCGCACAACCGTAGGAAACTACTTCCAAAATGAAATAAAGGGAAGATTGCGATGCTTATTCTCTGACTTCAAAAGTATCTTGATAAAAACATTGTATTCGCTATGTGATTCTTTGCAAGGCTATTAATAATTAGTTTTCCCATTTTTAGAGATTTCCAATCCAAAGTTTGAAAAATCTCTATTAAAAACAAATAAAATGAAACTACCAAATGCGTATTTTTATTAGATCAAAATGTCATTAATCTAATGATGTATATTTACCCACATTAATTTATTCCCTTGTTTATATTACGTATTCATTAATTAATAAAAGCTCATTCATATTACAATATAATAAGTATATTATTACAATATGCGCAAAATTATTATCATCTGAGTTGTACTAATTTGTACAACTTCTCCAATTTGATCGTCAAAGAAAAAAAGTGTCAATAAGAACATGTTTGATATTTTTTGCCGAATCACCCAGGAATAGTTTCATGAAATATACCTAGACCAAATCTTGTATAATTAACTTCAAACCCTGTCGCATCGTTGATGAAGCAACCATCTTCACGCAGAAGAGGAGGTAAACAACGAGACGTAGCTTCTGCACTCGCATTCCTTCGCCAACTAATGGGGTCAGAAACAGTAGAGGAGTTGTGACAAGCGAAGAGTAAGGGAGGTCTCGCCACCTACCAACAGTACGAAGGAAACGAACACCCTATCGGTAAACGGCATCTGGCATTCCTCTCAAGGCGAGGCAGGATTCGGCCCGGAGGACGAAATGCGTGGCTGTAGCCGATTTGCCGTAGATGACGCGCGCACTTTACAAACAAAAGAGAATACGAGCGCTTCCCTGTTTTGCTCTCTCTCTCTCTCTCTCTCTCTCTCTCCCTCCTTCTCTAAAGAATTTTCAGTCGAAATATCCATGGTCATCCGCTTTATCTGTCGAAACAACTTCCACTTTAACAATTACTCTTTTCGTCTCGTACAGTGAGCTTCAATATATGCCGGAAGTTATAATTAATCGAACATTCTGAAACTGACTTTTTCTGATCATTATTCGGTGCATTGATATACACGTTCTGTGTGGGAAATAAGTGTTATGTTTTGTTGACCTCAATACGGGCATTAGTGTTATTTTAACACACATATCTTGTACAACTTGACGTTTTTATCTCGAGAAATCGTAAAATGACTGATGAATTTTAATACAAATAATCTGCGATCGCAGTTGACAAAGCTCTATTTTTTGCGACTCTCAAAACCATGGAAATTGTAGAATACCGAACTTAGTTTAAAAACTTTTGTTCTTTGTAATCATATCTAAGGAACTTTAATTAACATACTGTCTGTAAAATAGTGTCTCTTAAATATATCTTTCCCAAGTTTCAAAATATTATTTAAAATGTTTTATGTTGCTGAAGAATATAATTTATTAGATATTGATTTATTTCTGCCTTTGTTATTGACTCATTGAATAGAAGTACATTATGATTTCTATATGTTTAAAGGAAATGCTTTTTCTAAAAATCATACGCTCTTGACCGCTTGTTAATTAACTGTAATATTCTTGGGATTAGGATACTGCTCCCCGATTGTTGGCTAACCAACCGTCGCTGCCGTTTCACTTAGTTGGCAGAGACATGGGTTGAATGCAGTCTGTGTTACGTTGCGAAGTTAGGATATCGCGGTGATCTGTTGACAATGCGTGCTTGGAGGACGTGTGAAAATTTTTAAAATTAATTAATTTAAACCAGATATATATTCTGAGTATGTGATAATATTTTTGTATTTTGTGTAACATGTATTTGAAATTTCCTTGTCTTCTTCTCAAGTTTATTTTCTTTTTTTATGTATTTTTGTATACTTGGTGTATATTTTCATGTTATACTTTTATTGTAAACCTGATATTGTGATTTTATAATATCAGGTTTACGATATTATAATTTTTAATATCATCTCTAAGTAGAGTTCAGTTAACGAAGTAAACTCTTGAATATTATGGGGAAGAAGTAGAACTGCGCGTTAAGTGTATTTCTACTACGTTGCGACTCAATTTTAGAAATAACAAAATTTCGAAATTAAACTGTTAACACTCATTTTAATGTTGTCAGGAGAGTCTAGCAACTGCACTCACATTCCTATAAACTGGATTTTTTTCTTAATGATAATTCTGTAATTCGTGACATGATTTACTATCGTGTTTATGTGTGCAAACTCCCTTGGACAACTTTGAAGGATCTTGTGACTTCTTGAGTAAAAGTTTTGCAACTGCCTGCTCTCACATGGTATCTCCTTCTCCTTCTCCACAATATCCATTGGAGCGGAAGCACCACCGCAGATGCTTGGTCCCGAAGCGAAACACCGCGGTGGGAGTGTGGACGCAAAGTGGCGAACTCAACACGCAGAGGGGAAGGGACCGACCCGGAAACAAGCGCCAGAGAACATCCATCACAGCGAACGTGGAGGCTGTCTGCAACGCGTACCTGCATTGCCTATTGGACTCCAGCTGCCAATATTCAGCTCCTCTGCTGCCATCCTCATCTCGTCGCCCCTTCTCCTCCTCCTCCTCCACTTCCGGCGCCACCGCCATCGCTACCACTTCCGCCTCCGCTGCCCCGATGCCCTCGTAGAGGCGCCCGGGGATCCGGTCATTACTGCGCTGCCGACCCACACAATTGAATAACGGCGGGCAAGCGTCGATTTTCGACAGCACCTGGAATGAGGGGTGTTGGGAAGGGGAATGACCAAAAGGGAATGAAACCACGTGGCGACCTCATGGGATTGGAGGAGCGACGGTGACAGAACTAACAGCAAAGCATGAGATGAAAGAAGTGAAAAACTGCAGCGTAGGGACAGCTTTGGACGACCGGAAATGGAGATGTACAACAGAGATGCACAGAAGTATATGATGGAGGTGGCGTAAACGGAGCAAAGAGAAGACATTCTGGACGGAACAAAAAAAGACTCCATTGGTTCTCCCGTGCTATTTGCAATTTGCTACACCTTCCAGCAGTAATACCAGATTCCTCGGTCAAGGTATAGGCATTTAATTCCTGAAAAGCGAATGTATAAACTTATATTAGTGGAAGTCAAGATTTATATCTACTGATATAGGTACAGAAAAGCTGCGGTACACACACAAATGTGACAGAAAACTAGTGGTATCATACAAATGTGGAGTATAATGAGGAGTTAAATACTCTTTCAATTTAGAATTAAATTATGGAAGAGGGGATATGTAGTAACATGACGCATTTCCTTGATTCTATAGATGCCTGTATTGAATATCAGAAAACCAAATCCAATCTTATGAACAAGGCATGCATCTACGTTTCCTCTCGACATGCTACAAGGACAGCGGTGCCCCAGGGACTAATAAATGTGTATTAAAAAGTACTTTGACTAAGGGCGAGAGACGATAAATGTTGACCATATCTTAATCTATTCTTTATTTTTCTCCTCTTCTATTGTGTTTCATGTACTGTTGTTAGATCTATTATATCCTAAGTATTTCTGGCTTACAAATAAATTGAGAATTGTGTTAAGAATATAAAATAGTGAACACCTCATTCTCTGCGTTCATCACTAGGTTACTATTTTGTTTGATTCACCAAATATATAGTTCTCTCCGATAGAGATAATATAATTTTTTTGTTATCAAAATAATCTTATAAATAACATAAGTTAAACCGATACTAACAAAAATATCTTACGTGTTCAAAATGAAAATTACATTTAAATAAAATCCAATGTATTACAATATAACTTACAGAAAATGTAAATGAACACATATGAAAGTAGGATATAATTTAAAGGACTAACGGGCATCTTTAAAAAATATGTCATAATTTTAATATGAAATGAAATTTATCTAATTGTTCCCTACTATGAGAAAAATATGTTAATTTATACTTTAATTTACGTTAGACAATACAAAGACATCATTTGTAAATTTTAATCTACAAATTTACACCAGAAATATAATTTCAAAATAAGTTTTCAACGTTTTTCCATGAAAAGGAAATAACGACTCCAATTTTCTTGAATAAAACAAATATACTTCCTAAATGACAGAAAGGAGCTTTAAATTGTTTTATTGGTAATGTTTTAACAGCGCAGTTTTAAAATAAGAAATAATTTTTTTCTCAAAGCGTCTCACCACTACATTTCTTTCTAGGATAAACATGCTACGAAAAGCAAACTAAAGAAGCACTAAAGTTGGTGAAAGAAAAACTCAGAAGCAACATCTGATTCCTCGAGAAGTGGAAGAGAACAATGGCCCGAGAGAAACGGAAGGGTAAAAATCAAAGGCGTAGGTTACTACGTCTAAGGGTTGGTGTTTCGAGGTTGGAAGACGTGCACAATAGGTGAGCGGCACCATTTACCGCCTTTCTCAAAGAAGAGAAGGAATCTCTTCTTCGGTTAAGATTCTAAAGGCGCGATATCAAAAGAAGGGAGTTTGCATGAAGAATAGAAGCACGTAAAGAATGTTAAAAAGAAAACTCTTCTGTTTCCCCTCTCTAAGATTGTATTTTTTCTATATAAATGGCTTCAATAGATTATTAAGCGTGATTATTAAGTAATCACAACTACAAAATTACATTTTCATGAAATTATATGTCTAAAAGAATGGAAAGTTTAATTTAGTTAAAATTCACATACTGTGTTTTGAAGATTATTATGGTTTTGTTCTGTGGATCATTAGCCTTTTTATGGGATACCCTATTTAGGGTATTTGAGTACATGGGAATTACGAGTATTACTTTAGTAATAAAAGAACTTAATTTTTAATCACTGAAGTATTTACATCAAAGACAAGTTTATTTTCAGGGATTTTACTAAAAATATTTCATGAGATGTATTATCATTCAATGTTTTATGTTGTAAATGGTAATTGTTCATAGCAATTACTGAGACAAATATAGATTTTTTTCAATCTCCACGTTCTAAAGGATCATTTTTCTGAAGAATAGTAATAAGTCGTAACTTGAAAGATCAAGTAGCAATTTACATATTTCTTCCATGTACTTTACACGTGGAGAATATATGTGATAATTTTCAGTCCGGTGAAAATGGCGACGAACCGGGAATCGAACCCGAGATTCGTGCTTTGATCACCGGGATGTTAACCACTACACCACCCATTAGCCTTCCGCAACTGTACACCATTTCCACCCAGGCCCGACTCGTCGCCATTTTCACCTGACCGAAAGTTATCACATCAAGTAGTAAGTCTAAACGAATGCTTATATTATATTTCATGTTTATTTATAGACCTATAACAACATAAAACATTTGTTTATAGTTTAAGATAGCTAGAAGATTATAATTTTTGAATCCCTTTCTATTGTAGTAATTTCAATATTGGTACCGAAATCTAACCCATTCTTATCTCATTCAAAAGATCCGATTTTACTTACTCCATATAAATATCCTTTCTTTGAATTAAAAATAACAATAAAGTGGAAAATCTTATCAAACCTCTTGAGTTAACACACAATTAACACTACATATACCACTTATCCAAGTAAATTAAATCCACATATCCAGCTCACTAGTGCAAGTAATTTAAGTTTTGTGGATGCAGACATATAGAGCTAAAATTTGTACCCCCAGGGGACTTATATCTAGTAAGTACGTGTTTGGCGAACACGGGGCCCCGAGCTGAGCCTGGCATTACTTCCACTTACTTGTGCGAGGCTCCTTCCTTTCTCTTTCCTTACCTCTCTTGGTCACCTCTTGTTCTTTTCGATCCCGACGTTATGAAGGCTAGGGTATCTTTCAATTTCCTCATTCCTCTCATTTTTTGACATACCCCTCATTTTTGTCCCCCTTATTCTTTGTCTCCCCTCATGTTATGTGGCCCCCCTCATTTCCCCCCCCTCCACTTGATGTTTTGGTGTTTTGTAGATCAGGAGGGTTTTTAATGGGTAGGGTTGAATCATTCGACGAGTCCCACACGCGGAGAGAGTCATGTTGGCTCTCCCTAGTGCGTAACTGCATTTTCCCATCCTGTACAAGTTTTTCGGGCTCCAATGACCTTTGATGTCGACATAAGCCGTAAAGCCCAACAAAAAAAATTGGATTGTACGGGTACATAAAAATGGTGATGTGCCAGAAATGAAACTGGGATTTCCTGCTTTTGATTTGAATGTATAAACCGAAAATCATCCCATTTGCTTCCACCGCTTCACATTTTTCACCATTTCTGCCGCATTTTCTATTGTCACAATTCCACCACTTCCCATTTGGCCCCCACACGATCCAGGATGGCGGGACGTAAAAATTAATGTCGTCTTGTAGAATGTTAAATGTTATTTTTAGACAAATTTTATTTGAAATCTTTCTGTTTTTAAATTTCTATTGTTAAAATAATATTTTTGACCATTCATATATAATTTAACGCTATGTTTTTTAAACTCAATTTTACTATATTTTTAATCATATTTCAATGATATATGTTTCTACCTTTTGTTGAAGTCTAGTTTATACTGAAATTGAGAAGTGGAAGCTCTTTCTGATGTCAGTTTGGTGCAGATGAGTAGTTCAAAGATAATTGGTAACCATGATATTAACTCTGCCTTCCTCTTCAGCTCTCATGACTTCGGGAGGAATGACCCCTTCGCGGAGAAAGCGCGAAGTGCAGAGAATGGCAAAGTCTACTGCCGCTGCCGCCGACAGAGTTGACGTTTCGTTCAACTTTCATAGACTTGCTCATGGCATGGTGTTTGCCTTCGTCTCAAGGTCCCAGGCCCTCAGGGAAAGGCAGGTTCTTGTCTTCAACCATCTATTCATCATTCCTACTTTTAGTAGGATCAAGTTGTCCAACACGTTTTGAACAGGGCAGAAGTTGTAGTCTCTTTTACTCAGCTGGGGGTTGGTGAACAACTTCGGGCATCCCCAGTCATTTTCAATTTTACCAATCAATTTCTAAAAAGTCGTGCCGATAATTTTAAAATTATCTTCAAAAAGGGTTGAATATGTAGGGGTGGATTTCGTCTTTGACAATTGCTATAAATTACTTTCGTACATTTGACGAACAGTATCAATGAAATATCCTCTGAAAATTCCCTTTGAAATAGCGGACCAAGAAAACCAGAAAACGATGATTTGACATAAAATATTGAATGAAGGCAACCAGAGGAGCTTACAGTAACGAAAACACTGATAAAATTTTGGTACCCTTTTCCTCATTTTTGAGAGGAAATATGTTTCAAGTAATTTTTTTCTCCATCAAATACGGTGATGGACCTCTAACTAGAATTATCACACCACTTATCCAAAGGATGTGAAAGCTGACAAATTTCCGAGGTCTTACGCTTTGTGGAACCATGAAACAAAGATTATCTTCCTCGTGTGGGTATAAAAATTCTGCGGCATTGTTAGCGGCATTCCCACACCATATATGCGGTAGAAACGGGGTTTAAGACATGATGTGATCAAATTGCATTTCATTTTTTATATGTTGGATGTTTGTAATGTGTGAATTTTTAAGGTTGTTTGTCTTCACAGTCACGATTTTCATTATATGTGGATCACGACCAATTATCGGCCAACCTGATCGCCAATTACCTTTTTGAAACAAAATGTTAGAGACGGAAGTGTCTTTTGTTTGGAGAGGAAAAACAATGTTAAACCACGTACTTTCGAGTTTTCTTGTAGAATGTTTTCCTTTCACTTTGTTTAATGCGAGACAACCTACTGAAGAACACATTACAGTAGAACTGTATATAAGGAGAAACATTTTTGAAAACGAAGTGTATTTGGAAAGCATTCTTTTTAAAATATTGTTCTTTTTAAAACTTCTAACACTTATTGAATTTCTTGTCAGAGGAAATACTCCGTACTATATTAATAAAAAACTCTTTCTCTGAATTGAGATAAAAAATACAACAGTATGTCTACAGGTTCCAACAAGTCACTAGAACTTATCTTTCACTTGGCACCAATATTCCAGGTGTAAACATTGTCCTGTATGCTCGTTACCTCATGCGGCGTATGCGACGTAATGTATGTATTCCTCATGCATTGACTGAGGAAAAAATACACTTCGATCATAAAAATAATTTATATTAAGAATTTATAAAATATGGTTTTGCTTGATGTTTCCTGTTGTTGGTAGCACCGCGGCGGCAACATTGGGCAAACGGTAATATTAGTCGGAGGTCCTCCTGACCTTCTAACGGTAAGGGACATCTGAAGCTATCTTAGGACAAGAATTTAATTGGAACATTGGTCATTTCATGAAAGTGATGGTATAAAATTTGAAAATATTCTTTTTATGTGTGAATTATATAGTTACATACAGTTAATTCATTTCACATTACTTTTGAAAAATTGTTTGACGCAAACATTGCCAATTAGCACCTGCCAGCAAGCGGCCTCATGCGATTACGTTTAAAAGGCTCTCTTAATCTCACTACAATAATGAAATATCACATGACTCAAAAATAGTAGTACTTCCATTGTGAAAAGTAAACCATGTGATCATAGTGTGTATAGGAAGGACTGTGAGGAGTACAAGCCGGTATGCGAAATAATAGAAAAACAAACTGATTATGGTTCTTAGAGTAATGCAGTTCAATATACGCGGTGGACAACAATAGGTCCTAGAGTTGCCAACATATGTGATTAATAAAAACATCTATATATGCGCATTGCAGGAACTCTACATCATCAGGGGCAAAATACCATATATACCAATACGATTGAGAGTAATACATACTAGTGATGCACGGTCCGCCTTCATAATCTACAATACACAAATAGAAAGAATGGAAATGAGAGAATATACCAAGCTGTATATACAAGTAATACGGGTGGTAAAAGGAGAAATAAATGGGAGTTTTTTGGAAGATAAGAGAACTATTAGATAAATTTAAAGGAGAAGTTCACTTATGCGGCGATTGGAATGCTAGATCCAAATTGTGGGGAAATAAAATAGACAAAAAAAAGGACGGGAAATAGAAAAGATCTTTGCAAAAGATTTGTGTTTAGTAAATATATATGGAATACAGACTTTTCAAAAACAAAACCGAACATCAATAATAGATTTAACGTTGCGAACAAGGAACACAACCCCGACAGCAATAATGTGGGAAGTCGATGATGAGATAGAGAGTGACCATTGCACAATATTAATTAATATAGAGACAACTAAGGCTGAGGGTAAACAAGATGCATACCGGACAAATTATAGAAAAGTAAATTGGAGTCGATTGCAAAAAGAAACTGACGGAATGAATTACATGGCAACTTGTGAAGGAGAAGACATAGACAAGTGGATAGATGATGTACATTTGAATATGGTCAAGACAATAGAACCATATTGTGCAAGAAATGTTTAGAGAGGAAAGCATGAACATTCCTGGTGGGACGAGGAATTAAATAGAGCAAAAAAGACACGGAATATGAAACGAAAGAAGTGTCAACGGTCGACAAAAGAAACAGAAGAACATGAAAGAGAGCTCGAAGGTTATAGAGAATACTTGAAAGAGTTCAAAAAATTAATTCGGAAAAAGAAACGAGAAGACAGGACACAATATGTCGAGAACAGTTTAGCAACAAACATATGGGGATTGCCATATGTTATAGGGTGAGAGAAGATTAAAAATAAGACGTTGTGGGGGTCACTAAAGCAAGGGAGTGTGGGAACAACTGGGTGCTTACATGTGAACAACTTATAGCAGATATATTACATGGTGTGCAAGAACAAGAAATGCCTCTGCGGGAATACGTATTTAACGAAGTAGATGGAGAAGAACAGATTCAGTATAGTGAGGTAATAAATGTGGTAGCAAAGTTAAAATATAACAAGAGTCCTGGATTTGATAACATCACTAACTAAATAATAAAGATGTTAATGCCCATTTATGGAGCGGAGATTGTTGAAATTTACCAGAAATATTTCAGTTCTAACTACTTCCCGCCGTGCTGGAAACTTGGGCTGCTGAAGTTGTTTTTGAAGCCGGGAAATCGAAATCCATGTATAAGTACATCATACAGACAGATAATATTGCTCCAAGTAATTGTAAAAATACTAGATAAGATCATTGCGGAGAGGCTCGAAATCAATTTGAAAGGAAAATTATGTGAAAATCAATATGGGTTCACAATTGGTCGTTTGATAGTGTACTGTGGACCATAATATTAGATGAATTGCGCAGGAAGAATGTCCCATCCCAGCTGATAAAATAGTGCAGTCCTATCTTCAAGATAGAAATATTCTACTGGAAATAGATAATGAGAGAATGATCCATACACTACAACAAGGCAGTTCACAGGGAAGTCATACATGCCCTATCTTCTGGAAAATTGTCTTTAATGTGGTACTAGAAGTAATGAAAAAGGAATATGTACAATTGATAGAATATGCAGACGACATAATGATTGCGATTGAAGGAAACAGTCGAAGAGAACTTGAAACCAAAAGCAACACAATCTTAAAGAATTTTGAGACAAAATGTACAGAGTTGAGGCTAAAATTAACCGAAACAAAAAGGAGGGACCTGTCATAGAATTAAAACAACGTGGTCGAAGCAGAAGAGATCCAGTTATTAAATTTCCCAAATGGCGACTGAAGATCAAGAAAACAATAAAATATTTAGGGATTATGATAGACGAAGCACTGACATATACTGCCCATGGGAGCGCTGCGTCCGCATATATTATATGGGGCACACGTTTGGTATGTTCGGAGTAAAACGCGGCACATGGAAAGAATGTTGTGGAGGAAGTACAACTCGGAAAAGTAAAAATAAGTCAGGCCATGAAAAGCTGGAAAGGAAGATATTAATACAAGAATAGATTAAAATCTTGGCGATACGGTGGGAAAAAGCAAAGGAAGGTATAACATATAGGTTTATAAAAGATTTATTTATAAGAGAAGGAATTAGCTCCACTCCACGCAGGCAATGACTTGACACATCTTGGCAAGACATGGCCAAATACGAGACTACCTATGAAAGAGACAGTTGACAGATGACGCTCAATGCAAACGTGAGAAATAATTAGATACACTCCATCATATTCTACATGAGCGTGAAATCAATGGAAATGAACGGGCTAGATGGCAAAGAGATCTTCTGCAACATGGATTATTTTCAGATCAGGATTGATCAAAATACATCTCGATAGAACAAGCGTAAACAAGTTTTGAAGAGTATGTGGATATAGCAATGTGCATTCGACAAAAGTATGACTAGATGGTGGGAAACATATGTGCCTGTGTAGCACATAGGGGTAAGTGGGAACAACGAAAATGAAAATAGAGAACATCCGCTAAGAAGGGACGAGAGAGAAGAAGGAAAGAGAACGGGACAATACATGAGAGATATAAGGTATAATTCTGAAAGAGATGTACCAACTAGAAAGAGACAATACTATGATATGAGACACCAAAACCCAGGTAGTGCCACACGGTCGGTAACCGGGTTAATGGAAAAGAATGAAAATGAAAAAAGGGAAGTATTTAATGTCATTGAAGTCAGAGAGATTATTCTTTTAAATAAACCTCTTTTTATTTCATTGTGAAATATTAGTATTCATCATAAAATGTGAAAAAAGTTGTACGTACATCATGGTTGCTCGTAGCAGGATAAAGTTAACAATTATAATTTGTACTAGAAAGATGGGGTAAGTTTAGTTGAATTATCTGACTTATCCGATGATACTAATTATTTTTATTTAATCCATCCTTGACACCGAGGAACTTACTTGTTCGACTATCCATAAAAAAGTTTGTGAATCATCACACCTTGTAGCATTAAATTTTTATATTAAAAAACTATATAATTGCTCATTTAAAATATACAACAAAAATATTTAGAACCCATAAGTGTTATATACTATTCTTAAAAAAGCTTTTTAAAAAACATAATGCATCTTCGTAGTTATGCAATTGTCTAAGTATTTATGAAGCTGTTAGAAAAATAAAACTTTTGGTATTAGAGAATTGTATATTGTTGAAATAGAGTATGTACTGAAGTATTTAATATATCATTAATATGTAACTTACACCAGAAAAATATTTAAAGACAAAATGTTTTATTTTGTTTCTCTATGGAATAATCACGAGTTATGATTTAGTTAAGTTATTATGAATTCACGTGTGTGATATTAAACATAATATAATATTGTTGAAATAAGTTGTAATATTGTTAAAAAAGATGAAAAAATTATTAACTTTACCCGAACAAACACATTAGCAATAATATTTTGTTCTCAATTTTACTTAAAAACACACCTGAACATTTAGCGAAAAAACAAATGTTTTTTAAAAAAATATGTACATTAAGGAAAAAGAAACACAAAGCAGCTTTAAATAAGTTAGAAATTGCAATTCCATGTAGGGGTGATTGAGATGGATTGCTACAAAATTTACAATTTAGCCCATAATTTTCTTTCTTTGAGTTTGAAACCCATGAAATGTACATTAGAAGTTTATTTCACACTTTCTTTGGTTTAGATGTAAAATAATGTAAGCTAGTTAGAAGTTGGCAAAAAATTGTTTTGAGCGAACAAATCCACTTGTTTCTACCCTTCCAGTGACGTAAGTTGAAACAAGGACTAAGGTCAGTTGGAACACGTATAGAAATGGAGGTTTTAATGTTAATTAAAGGTGATTTTAATAAAATTCTAAGTTTGTTATGTGAAAATATATAATATAATGATTTCAACCAATTTGAGATATATTAACAATTCCCAACAAGTAGTATTTTCTCTTCTTACATTATTTATGCACATTTTCCAATTCTAGGAATTCTAACATAACTGTATCATCACTTATTTACAAGAAACTCCCAACGTAATCAGTCATGAAATACTTACTGTGTATTAAAATATGTAGTTATATACAAAATATAAATTAGTATTAATACCATTTACGGCACAAAATAACATGATAGGCATATAATAAATCAGTCTCCCAATGTTTGACTCTTTTTCTTAATAAATTTAGTAGGTAAATATCACGCTTAGCTTATAAGAGAATAATAATTTGAAAGAATAAAATTTTATTGTTAAAAATCTTAATCAGACAAACCGTTCTAACAAATATACAAAAATCCACCACTTGATAGTGAGCCCAATTTTTGCCTTAACTCATTTTTCAATCATATTTATTTGACATTTTGAAGTAAGTAATTATTTTTTAATGATTATTGATTAGAACTGGGGAGAGTTGAAACAAATGTCGTCTTAGATCATGACTTTTTACAATTCACCTTGATTATAACCTTATATTAATAATTTCTCAATAAAATGAACTTACATCATGAGAAATTATATAAGTCACCACATAATCACAAACAAACAACTGCAAATAAGATATTTATCACTTACTAAATAACATCACTTTATCGGTTAAACACTAATTTTTTGCTAAATTTTGAGTTCGAACGCTATAGCACCACAACCCTGCAATGTATCGTGACATACATAGTAAGAATGTAGACGACAAATAACGCCAAATTGCTTTGTTGCCACATTTCTAGTGTCTGCTGTTAGCAAGATATTAGCTGTGCGTGTATCTTTGTACCAACCCTCATCCGTCTCCTCTATATTTGTCGCGAAATTAGAAAAGGAAAAATTAACATGCGATAACAACATAGACTAGATTTAACGCAACCAAGGACATAAATCCAGAAAAAAAGATAAATAGTATTGTTGTGATGTTTCATGAGCTAAAACTAATAAACTCTTAATAAATGTAAAAAAAAATGCATACTAACATATTTCAAACTTATGACTTGCAAATATCCCTAACTCCGTTTTGCCTCTAATTAACGACAAGCAGAATTATTCACTTTCTCTCGATTCCAAGAGAAATAATCATGATTGTAAGTGAATAAGAGAAGTACAGGGTGTTTGACGGTGGGTTTAACTTCACTTAGTAGGTATTTTGGATACACAGTCGAACACTAACTTTTTCTGAAGACTCCAGCCTAGAATATGCCTCTATTTAACACAGCTTTGATGGACACCAACCTGGTACATTCAAACTTGAAATATAAATCAGATTTTATATCAATGAAAACACAAGCGAGTACTGACCCGGAGTCATTAAATATACCTGTTCTATCTTTATATAGAAACAACAATGTGTCTTACGAAATCTTCCTAATCACATTGTTCATGGAACACATCATATTATAAAATTATCATAGATCAGAGAAACAACAGACACAAGATAAAATTAAATACCTATTGATTCTAAAATTATATAGCAACTTCTTTTACATAAGACCATACATTACCTACGACGGATTAATGTGATAAAATTTTAATATCACCTCTTCGTGACCGTTGAGTAAAATATTCGCGGA
This sequence comes from Laupala kohalensis, assembly GCA_002313205.1. Lineage (NCBI taxonomy): Eukaryota > Metazoa > Arthropoda > Insecta > Orthoptera > Trigonidiidae > Laupala > Laupala kohalensis. The sequence continues at coordinate 720,446 of NNCF01126018.1, read as the reverse complement.
TAAACATGTTCGAATACGAGTAAATTTGGAACAGTTTCATAACAATTCAACATATCGGTTAGTTATACATAATTTTTATCAATTATTTTACAATAATAGTAATAATAGGTTTTAAGCAATATCACTTAAATATTTTTAAAATTTGAAAGCTCGAAGTTAATAATACATTATGCATCTGATTAAGACACAGTTACTGCATTTTTTGACTGAAGAATATTGTAACCATATTTTTATACTCATCTCTAACATCAATTTCAAGTAATTCAAGAACTGTAGCACTTTTCATATACAATGGAATGTTACTGAGACAATATTGACAACCGAAGCCACAATTTCGAACAAATTACAAATTGATAACATTTCTTAGAGTTTTTTGGTTTTCTTTATTCTGAAGAAATAAGTAAAAGTTTTATAATAGTAAAATTCATCATTATATTTTCAAATGATGTGAACGATGTTATTTTTCCTTATTCTATGTCTTGTAGCCAGGCCATGTCTTACGGTCATCAATTCGAAGTAGAGAACAGGTATGATTAAGGTTAAAACTTCACCACCCGTGTGTTGAATATTAGGCACAATTTAATGCGTTATCGTGGCCAGATCAACTAACCAAGGGAGTTTATGTAAAAACGAGTTTAGAAAATTTAAGTAAATAGAATCTTCATGTCGCTCAGTGTAGATAATTTAAATAAACTCCCCAACTTGATGAATGACGCTCAGGCTGTACCTTCCTACGTTCAGAATATTATCTTCCTCCCTTCACAACAATTCAATGACGCGACGACTTCAAAATGTAGTTGCGGCAATCTTTCGAAAATTTTAGAATCTTGTGTGCTTAAAAAACTTTCAAGATCAATAAAGTAAGAATAAATACACGAACGAAAGTTGTGTTAATTAATTTATAATAAACTTTGTACAATTTAAGTTTATGTAACTTGTACAAAAGAGATGAATGTAAATCCAAAACAGGATTTCCTCTAAGGCAAATCCAAAAACAGGATTTCCTAATTTGACCATGGCAATTCTTGTATTTTTTGTATTAATGTATATTTGTATATTATATTTTCTCTTGTTGTAAAATAAGTTTATTATCAATACTATTAATATAAAACAACGTTAAATCGCCAGTTATGGTCGGCTGTGTGTTGCCCCATCAGTCGTGGTAATACTCGTACCTCGTCAGTCGATAGTCAGCCTCCACGTCAGGTACTTCAGTGTTTGTTGGTCAAGCGTCATTACCACTATTTCTACTGCACGGTGGCAGTTACCTCGGTTATTGTCTGAATTCATTCCGAACCGAGTAACATCGTTTCTGTACCCGCTCCGTAAGTCGTGAGTTTGACGCCCAAATAAGTAAGAAAAACTGCATTACTTAGAAACTGTGCTAACCTGAAGCAACCAGACAAGTAACTATAGAAATCGTGATTGTACTAAACCAATTCTAACATGACACTCGTTTAAAAATGTATAAAATCAATCGTGACTAAACTTTTTTCTCCGTTCAGCTGCAATGTAATAAATGTTAAACTTGTTTTGTTGGATCACGTTCTTATATTTTCTTAGAGTAGCTAGTTTATTTCATATTTTCGTGGGGGTTCATCGAGAACACGCGAGATAATTTTAACGTTACAATTTATAGCATTTGTCGAAGATGAAATCCACCTCTATAAAAGATTGGTGACCCTGACGTGATCTAAAATGTCTTGCGTGGTTCGTTCTCGCGGAAGCTCTATTCAACACTAAGGGAATAACTTACCAATTCCAAAAACAAGTCAATATTCTCATTAATCTATATAGCTACGTGATAAGAGAAATTGACGAGACGTTGTTAGCACCAGGGAGACCGAAAGCATATGACTACCTAAAGCAGTTTCTAATTAAACAGTTTACAAACTCACAAAGGGCACAAATTGATAAATTGCTTTCCGCCGAATCGATAGGAGATCGAACTCCGTTCACGTTCCTCAGACACTTACAGAACTCAGCCCAGGTCCCAAGCACAGGAGAACTTATTTCTCCGAGAAATCTGTATACGGTCACTACCGGTGCAAATCCGAGCTACTCTAGCGTATTCCAGTACGACGGACGCGAATGAATTGGCAGCTTTGGCAGTCAAGATCATCCATGGACAACAACTGTGGCAGCAACCCACGAAAACACCCCGGTACGAGCAACGACGCAGAATGTGGGTCTTCCGACGACCACGGTGTCGGACGCTGAAACGTCTCATACGTCGCCCCCCCCCCACGGATAGACTTCGTAGTGCAATCGATGACGCTCCTCGCCCAGCAGATGGCGAAACTATAAGCCAAAATCACCGACTCACACCCTAGAATGGTACTATACCGAGGTAACGAAGGGCAACGCAATTTTCGCCCTCGTTCGCGCTCCAGAGCCCTGTCAAAAGTGTGCTGGTACCACGCCAAATTCGGTGTAGAAGCAAAAAGGCGTATTACCCCTTGCTCTTTCCTAAAAAAACAGCTGGGACACCCAACTAAGGCTGAAGGGTGCAAAAATAAACTTCTGTAATACACTAGCAGGAAAGAGACGGTTCCTGGTGATGCAAATACCAAACTGCATTTTCTGGTAGATTCAGGCTCAAAGTTTGTATTGCTTACTTTGTACATAAGGGGATAAATAAAAATAAACTTGATGTAAATTTACAGGGGAAGCTATTTTCAGAGGGATTTTTTAATCATACAAGCATTATTCTCCGATAAATAAGGCAGAAATGACAAAAATGGTCATTTTCAGCTGAGTTAAAGGCTTTGCACCTGCGGAAAGAACAATATGGGGTTGATGGTTTTAAGACGGTTCGAAAGGGTATGTATCTGTGCCCTGTGGGTAAAAGTATGAGACCGATCGCAACAATTGATATCTGTGTTGTATGCATCATAATAAAAAAGTACCAAAACACGTCATTTTTGAAGCTCCCACGCGCCCTCTAGATTCAATCAAAAAAATTCATTTGTTTTGCTGGATGATTTAGAAGCTTAAAAACTTAAATTTTATCACCCACTCTAATGTGTGAGTATATATAAAAATATTTCCCTTTTTCCTCACTTTATTCTAATCGACATGAATTTTTATCTTATCTTTGAAATGATGTTAAAAAGGCCAGGTAAGAATTCCACACTGGTTGGATAGAAATAACAATGCGGAAAACTTTAAACACTCCCATTACAAGCTGAAATGAAGAGACATTGCAATAATTTCTTGATGCAAGAAATTTCCTGTAGTAGTTTAATGATAAATAAAATTCCAAAATTCATACCTGAAACGGCATTTTTAACGGTGGCCTAGAGTTTTCCCCACGCAATATCAAATATTCGGTATGACATATCTGTATACTGAACTTCACCAAATTCTTTTGATAATTACACCCACATGAAGCGTTTACGTAACTTTATTCCGCATTATTTGTTTTTCATGCTTCTTGTGAGGATCACAATCATGTCGTTGGACTTACGTAGTTGCGAGAAACGAAAATGTTAGTGGTTGAAAAGTAGGCAACTAGTCTGCTGGATCCACGTCAAAGTGCCAGTTCGTTGCGATGTTACTTTGTGATATTCGTGAGGTGAAATTATCTGTGACCGTAAGTGCTAACCTCCCTGTTTAGATATTAGTCGAGAGTGTAATTTATGTTTGGTGAAGGTGAGTATTCTGGTACAAAACAAACCTCGTCAAATTGCACAGAATGTGTGGGGGAGAGGGCCTGCGAAATGATTCAAAAAATCTCAAGGTCTCTTCAACCGCCTAATACAAGAGTTAACAAGGAAGGCCAATTACCTATTCGACATTGCACTCGTAACTGGTATTGATATGATAAATATCGAAAAAGATAAAATTTCCTTCCAATGACAAAAGCAAGATAGGCAGTATGGTTGTTTTGCTGAATTGAACAATGAAACCAGGGGAACGAAGAACTCTAGAGGATGAATCTCGGCAAACGAAATATTCCTCCACTGCATTTACACCTTCATGTGGTCGACTTGGATGACCTTTCGAGCTCCTGATGCTATTTTTAGTTCATCAGAGAAGTTTCCCAATATCACACAAGTCAGAGTTCCAATTGAAATCTTGAATTAAGAGCAGATCATATATTGTGACAAAACGCTTTCTTATCCAGGTCAACGAGAACAAACATTATATTCCCTTAGCGTAAACTTGAAGTTAATTTTCTAAAAGAGTGTCCTTCTATATAAGCGAAAATGTTTCGTTTTTGAGAGAAATAATTTTTCGGGCCTTAAAGCTATCAACGATGCTGATGAAAGAGCTACGACTCTAATGGATGACTTTCACGGTTTGATTACTATCGACAAACAGTTCCTACTCAGTTGTGTTAAAGTATACCGTCAGGTGTTCCATGCTGGCAAGATATTTCAAAAAGAAAGTACCTCCAAATAATATTTCATTTTATTCTACGAAATATTAATTCATGAACAATTTAAATAAATTGATTATTGTTTCTTTAAAAAAATCTGGAATTCTGAAATGTTGACTTAAAGAACGATTCCGTATTTTGACCCAAAAAATTAGAGCCACCGGCAGAGCGCTCATACTTTCCTCCTGTCAATTTTTTATCTAATTGGCTTTGAATATTTTCCTAATCTTGAGAAAAGAAGTTAAAAGATCTCATGAAAAAAGTTGGTGGGGGAGATTAAAGTAGAGAAAAATGGAAGGCACGCGAACTCATCATCGCATCTTTCTTTCTTTTTCTGCTTCATGTAGGGGCCCTTTAAATGTAGCAACACATTGCCAGATCCGGGATGAAGGTGAAAACATTCCATTGATGTAACGAATTACGTAAGTAGAAGTATGTCGTATGACATAGAAAACCATAAAGAGAATCAAAGGTTGACTAAATAAACAAACTATTTCTACAAAGATAAAAAATTGTCATTCATTAAGTCTAAAGAAATAATATTACATTATTAAATTAAAATTTTCTTTCTTGAACTCAAATATTCGTTTCTCTCTCAAATACGATGAAGTATTCTATTAAATATAAATTGGTTGGTATTCTGTTCGTATTATAACTCATGGCTTGCTATTTTTTGTCTTATCATGTGGGGGGGGCGCAGAAATGATATATCCGCCTTGCTTGAGGGCCCGGATGGGATGGTTTCTTGATTGTTCCCGGATTTATTGTAATGTGATCATACGCAGTTTGTAAGATTCTTTTTTTACACAAAATGTATTCCTTTAAATAAAAAACTAAGATTTCAGGGCTTAAAACAAGACAAAGTCCTGATAGCTAAATTCGGACAAAATATAATAAAGATACAGTAAATAAATCAGCTTCAGAAAAAGTCTATACCTAAGACTTTTCTTCAGTTAGTACCCATGTATATTCAAGCGATTAACAGATAGTACATTCACCCCTCCGACTTGGCGGTTCTCATCCCTTCGTCTTCGAGGTCAGATGGTGGGTCGGGACCACGCCCGGGGATCGAACTATTCCCTGGCGTGCGCTCTAATTATGGACCATAATAGTTTGAGCAATGGACCCGCGGATCCGGTGGGAGGAATATCTCGCTTCGTTAACACGGGATCTCACTCAGTGGACTCTTGGAACATCGAAAACTTCCTTCCTCAGATACAAATAGACATTTGGTTAAGTTACTCTCTGCCCCTAGTTTGCTGTAATTTGAGTAAAAAGAATATGATTTCTCATGACAAGAAAATGAAACGAATTCTCATACACAAAAGTGTATATATTCTTTTGTTAAGATATTTTGCGATTAGGCGTATTACTTTCAGAAATTTTTATCGTTTGAAACACACAAATTAGTCTATTACTTATAAATTCCGGTTGACATTCAACAAATCATTCAATGGTTTTTATTATAATAGGCACATATTTAATATCTAGATGTCTGGTTTCGCTTAGCAAAACCAAAAATCTGTGACCGACTACAACGTTATCTTAATTTAATAGAGTGCTATATAATAAATATAAAAATAGATAATATGAAATAAAATATTACGTCTACAGACTCTGAATTGGGTTTGCTGACAGGGAGAATATATAAATAAAAGGTACATTTTATTGTAAAATATGAATCATTATAATATGAAGAATGGTAAGTCAATTTATATTAAATAAATATTATTGCTCACTCGCCGGCTTAAGTAAATTTTCTACTGTCCAGATNATATTAAATAAATATTATTGCTCACCCCCGGCTTAAGTAAATTTTCTACTGTCCAGATAAATTGAATCCTGACAAGTCAAGAATATTTGTTTCAAACTATTTTAAATTGTAACACCCAAATGAAATTGAAAAGAAGTAACTAAATTTAATCCTTTATTTTTAAAAAAGTAAAAGAAACAGGTCAAGTGATCCAATTTTTCACTCTCTATTTCATTTGTAAATGAAGAATTTTCCATCTCTATTCAAAAATTCTGCATTTAGGAAATCATGTTTCGTATTCAATCTTATCTTATATTTTCTAACTCTATTCCCTTATACTGTGGTGTTCAGATGGGTGCCTGGACACTGAGTCATAGAAGGGAACGAAAAGGGTGACAAACGTACCAAGAAAGAAACGCAGCATAGATTGTGGAAATAGCTGCCCGTTAACTGTTAGTAAAACTTCTTGTCAAAAATCCTAACCTGCACTCTTCTCATCCCTCATTCACATGAACAGGGAAGAACTTAGGACAGTGACAGGACTAAACACAGTACACGGCCATGCCCTGAAACATCTTCTCGTCGAACGACCCTACCGTCTTTGCGGGGAGTTCGAAGAAAATGCCCGTCACATCATTCTGGATTGTAAGACCCTGGAAGCAATAAGGAGAAAGATCTTTGGAGAAACTTCACCAGAACAAAACTTCGATCGCTAGAAAGGTTATCTCTCTAGTTACAAACACAGTGCTAGAGCATCCTTGCTAGTTCTTTTGGGTTCTTTTCAAAACCTTCAAAGTCTCAGCCNATCCTTGCTAGTTCTTTTGGGTTCTTTTCAAAACCTTCAAAGTCTCAGCCTGTCTTTAGGCCCCTCTTCAAGTCGAGATAAATGTTCTATCCTTCTTTTTTTTTTGTTTCCAAAATATAACATCTTTCCCTCATTGCACTGTCAGAAAATGATAAAATGTCTATAAATATTACACAGACGCACTATCCAACTTCCAATATAACTTTTAGGTTAATATCAATGGCAGTTAAAATAAATACACGTACAAAAAATCAAACAAATCACGCAAAGCTGAGAGTACAGAGCTACTACACTATATACATAGATAAGTAATGACTCGTAATAAGTAATGATACGATTCAAATTAGTCAAACGAACGTTGCAAGTGTTTCAGAAGTAGTTTATCTCGTTTCGTGTTGCAATGAACACGAAGCTATGATAAAATTCGACCAGTGTTTTTATGCTTTCATCAAACAAAACGACGACTCATAAAATAATCTACTCTCCATGCATTTAATTTCAAAATGTATTATCCAAGTTAAAATGAAATTATTATTCATTCTTACATAGCCTTCTCAAAAGTTTTTCGTATGACTTCTCATAGGTTCATAGCGCATATTACTTGACGATACTTTTTTTGAAAATTTTTGTTTTATTGGCGATGTATTAGAAACCACTAATATCCGTACATAAATAACTAGTGGTGCAAAACCATTGCANAGAAACCACTAATATCCGTACATAAATAACTAGTGGTGCAAAACCATTGCACATACTTTCTCATATACTTTTCTCCGTTTGTAACATAGTGTGAGAAAAAAATCTATAATGAAAGAGTCATTTCTTGCGTCGTCCTCAATATTTTGGTCGTCTTCCAGAACTCCATGAGTGCTCAAAGTCGCTAGATGAACTTATCACTGTCTTTTATTTTAAATTTGAAAGTAAAATAAATATTCAGGATATTATTTCAAAATAAATAGCAACATATCAGTCTTATAAATATCGTAAAAGTGTTATCTCAGTGTAATTTCGTTGTAGACAGAAATGGATGTATTTTCGTATCTGCAGTGCGTCTATACCAAACGTTCAAGCGAAATACCACTAATGAGGATGTAATTCATACTAATTGTACCTTACGTACAGAAAATTTAAGCAAAATCGTTGGAGCCGTTTTTGAGAAATATTGGAACTAGTACGTTGGCCTTCACGAGACGTACCCTTTGTTTTAAAGTAAAAAAAAATTAGAGCACGTGCATCGACAAGTACATTCTACCGTAAATACGAAATGCGAATTAAATTGATTCATCCATTTACTCAGAATCGCTGCGCCCAGACGGATAGACGGACGGACGTTATGCTTTTTCTGAATCAGAGATAACTAAAACGGATATTTCCGTCGAAATCTCGCCTTCGAATTNCGAAATCTCGCCTTCTCTTGTTCTGCTGAAAAAGTAACAGGAAGAATTAAAAAGAAAGTGGGACAATTATGATGCATATAGAAAGAGAAATTGCAACGATAGCAAATATTATTATTATTATTTATGACAAAATTTTTGTTCAAGTTTCTATCATATTTTGTAATTCTTTGTATTTCACATTTTATTTTAAAGTATATCTAATTTCTTGAAGTTATATTTCAAAACACATTGAGAAAGTGTTTGGAAATGTTAATAGATTTAAATGGAATACAAACAGATAGACTTGTTGGACGTGGTACCAAATAGTCAGTTTAACGCGAGTTCGGATTAGCACAACTTATCGGTAGGGATATATATCATAACAAACAGAAATATTTCCTGCATGGTTCGCTGAAATCCTCCGCCAGCTGCTCGTCGTATAGTATCTGCGCAAACGCACGGAGTCGCATCAAGCCGCATTCCGACATGTGCCCGTCCTCTTACACGCGCATCCAACAACTCCGCAGAGTTCACACTTGAAAAATAGGAGTGATAATAAATAGATATCCTATTTATTCTCAACTGTATTTAATAGTTTACTTACGCCTTTTCTTGACTTTGTCACACTTCTTTAAGAGTTTTCATCAACGACAAATTATTTGGTCAGGGAGAACATTACCAAAATATATGTGGAGTAATATGTATGTTTTTTTAATATAATTATAATTATATTAAACATTCAAATCTGAGACGTTTTTGCACTCTATTATATCATTACTCTCTAACATAAGAGAGAGAATAGTTATTTCCTTCATATAAATACTACCCTGTTTCCCTGAACTCTCTCCTCCCCGAACATTACATCATAAATAAAGAAATTATAGAACTTAGAAGAAATATCTTGAAGTCTAAAATCGGTTGAAAGTGATTCCTGGCTGGAAATTCGCCTCCGTAATTGAAAAAAATCACACACTGTGAGTTTGACGAAGCGCGAATTCGACGCGAAACGGAGCCTTGGCGTGCTTGGAAGGAGAGATACGCGGGATGGGGAAGAGAATGTGAAGGGGTGATGATGGCGGATTGCATGAGACAAGAACTCCGACTCCAGCAAAGGGCAGAGTCTCGGCAGACTTCCATCTCCTCTTCCTTCTTCTCTGAGCGGATTTGAATGAGAAACAAGCTGCGTACATAGCGATGTGCTCTCGACTCACGCGGTGACGTGTCGCGACGATTTGAATGAAATGGAGGGAATGAAATCTCGTCTTCATTTACATTCATTATTTCCAGCTGCTACAATACAACTATTCTTAAAAACTAGATTCCTTCATATGAAACTGAGATTTACATTGAAAAAATATTGAAGAGAAAATGAAGTAAAAAAATATAAACTTCTCATTTATGTCTCACTTTTGTTTAAATTATGTATTCCTATGATTACGCGACTGCGCCATTCACCAGGTTATAGTTATAAATAAATTTATTGTACATTTTTTTACTTATCGTTTCTTGAATGTGAAACATTTATAACACTAGAAATGCAAAAGGAAACCCATGCTATCATTCATTTAAGTAAACTTTACTGTCAACCAAAGACTTTTTCCTTCAACACGTCACCATATATTTAAATTATATTACAAGATTATTTTTTATTTATTATTAATTAATCTAAAGCAAATTTAGATTTCGCTTTACATAGGTACTCATACGTTCATATAAATATTATATTGTTTTTTTCAAAATGTAACGTAAAATGGGAAAATCATAAATTCTCCGTACTCATATTCTAAATAATTTAAAAACTATTTTTTTACGACTTGTAGATTGTATTTTTGTATGTCACAATCTTTATTGGATGAGTTAAAATGACAAGGAGGACGCATAGTGTGTATTTTACGAATTTTTGATGCAGTAAATGGCTGCTAATAAAATAATAATTATTGTAACAATTATTAACGGGTTGATGGACTGAAATTAGAAAATTAATATTTAATCTGAGTAAATCGTATCTATGTTTAAAACAGCGCCGTCTCTTTTTATGGTAATTAAACATAAAAATATTACAGTAATGATTGAGAGAAGATCATGTAATTTCTCTCTCGTATATAATATGTAGTACTATTCGCCTTATAATAATACTACAATTGCTTATTTTTGTTGCAAATAAGTCACTAATTACATGCATAATATTTATAATTACTCTCGTTATAATTTGATACATTTCGCTGCTTGTTTGCATCATATCGTATTTCCAGAATTAAAATATTAATAACAATAAATTGATTTTAATCTGAGTAATCGATTATTTTTGTAGTATTCCTTACTCAGACAAGAAGTCATTAATATACTTACAGAGTGGTAATTCACCAATTTTGTAATTAGTAAATTTTGTGGAGTTTCCAATTTAATAATTTTTCAAGGAAGATTTTACATAATATTTTCATCTCTGAATAGTACTGATAACAACAATAATTATTATTATCTGCATTTATGAATTTATATATTTAGCCATTCGTTTTACATATACTTAATTATTTAGATTTTCTTGTTTTCAATCTTTTACAATTTATGACTTCAGGATATGGAACTTCAAATACGTATAAGTCATACCTAAGCTTACTCGAAAAGGAAACTGTTTCACGATTAATTCAGCGTATCTGTGGAATTCAGTTGAAGAGTCATTTCTTACGAACAGTTGAAGTTAATAAAATGACAAAGATCTCGCGTGCTGCTGGTGATGAGTCTGGTGGGTGATGATGGGTGATGGGGTTGCGTGAGGCGTCAAACAGACGGAGATACGCTTCAGATTTTCATCTGCTCTCCCCTCAGCACACGCCACAACGAATGAATTTGAATCATAAATCGCTCCGGCATTTTAAGCGATGAGCAATGGCGCGAACGTTGTCTTTCCCTTTTAGGAAATCACGTCCTGTTCACTTTGACGTGGGGCAAAAGCTCGGATTTATGGATCTCAGCTTTAAATTCCAAAAGATTCTCTCGTTTTCTGCAAATTTTATTCCTATTTTCAAATAAATACACTTCAGAAGCATTTACTGATCGAACTTTGATTAATTTCTTCATCTGACTTCTCTTCGTAATATTGTTTGCACTTCGTAAAATTATGTATCTTTTATTTTAAAATGAAGTCAAAACTTATAATACTCATCATATTCGTGATAATTTTGAGTTCCATGCATTTCCCAATTCCAGTATAGTTTCAGAGCCACTGTGAGATACCTGCATTCATCACAGAACCCTCATTGAAAATCAGCATCTTTTCTGCTGTCATCATGTAGATTATAAGCAGAGCCGTCGCGATTGTTATATACCTCTATCTTCTGAATTAAAATGTTATATTGTGGCATTGGATGTGTTGCAATTGATAATACAATTGTGTGAGGGCCCATTACGAAGGGGAGAGGGAAGGTTCTTTGCCAAGGTTCGCCCTGGGCGCCTATGGTTCTCGCGACGGCTCTGTTAATAAGCATACCTATCAGAAATCAACGTGTTACTAGGTTTACGTGTATTTCAAGAGTTTGCAAGTGTATAAAAATTATTCTGTTTGCTTAAGTATATACATAAACAACTCCAATATCAAAAAGTTTTCGAATTGTAAAAGATAATGAAATTTTAGAAAATAATTTACCAATATATTCTTAAAGCTCCTGGAGAGAGAAAATTTTCACTTTTGACATGATTTAGAAAGTTGTTGTATGGAAATCATGTTCTATGATACATCTAATTATTCTCGAGAGTAAAGATAATTTATGGAATTTTAGTCGCATATGGTGTTAATATTCAACATAAATATGGAAACAACAATAATGTGTGTAAACTTTTAAATACCTTTTTTTTGTACCGTAATCCACCACAAGGGGAACATTTGGCATTTTAAAATCTCTCACTCAATTTTATAGCGATCCAAATCTTTTCTTCCTTTGGGATGGATTCTAAAAGAACATAGTACGGTACATGAGCACGTCTGCTAGGTCATGTAAGAAGATACTAAAGAGGAAATTAAAATGTACGGACGACAAAAAATAAAGAAAATGTTTTGTGGAAACGAAAACCAAAATAAGTTTAGAAGAATGTGTGCTCATGAAACTACCATCATTTATGCCTTACAACTCAATTTATGCCTTACAACGTGAACAAACATCAAACAATAGAGATGATTACAAAATTTAAGTAATTTAGTTGAAAACTGAATTCATTGCTTTCATGAAGAGGAACACAACGCCATAATTACGATCGTATTCCACCCATCTCATAATGAATATTTAAACAGCTTTGCATGGAAGAAAAATTGAAGCAAATATATTTTATACGTGTACATTTATTCATTAACAGATATTGTGAATATTAAAATCAGTAATATGTCGTAAATGAGCAATACATGAAGTATTTATCCATTAATATGTAAAAAATATAACACAATAAAAATTCGAAATCCTTGTAGAAGAAATAGAAATAACATTTTGTACAAAGTACCTATAAAAATTACTTGTTGAAAATAATCTACTTAGAATTAACAGTGTATAATAATAATAATAATAATAATAAATGGAGAAATTTAAATAGTATAAAATATTTATATTAATGAAAAATTAAGAAACTGTAACTAGTAGGAATGTACCATACGCTTTGGGCATTTTTACTAGCTCCTTTATGTAGTTCAAAGACAACTTTTCCCGAAAGAAACGTCTTAATTTTTTAATTTCACAGATACAAACTTAGAAAGTAGTGGATCAAACGGCAAGTGTTTTGAGCTCCCACTTTGAGTAAGAAGTGTGGTTCACCAATCAGATGCTCGACAGAGAGGCACGGCTGAAGGAGATCATACATAGATTCACATGCCCTCTGCTCTCCTCACTAAGGCCACCGCACATCCAGCCATCTCTGCTCCTTATCACCCCCTGCCATTATCAACACCATCCACATTATTTTCCGCAAAAGTCACTACCATTCTTCACCAGTGACTCCACATTTTCTAAACCACTGTTGCAAATCAACCATCATCCCCGCCTTGACCAACGCTGTGTAGAAGCTAGTTCCTCCCCATCGCCACCGAGGTGTGTGAGGGAGCAGGAGTCGGTTGGAGAGTTCGCTGGTGGCTGGTGGCTGTTGGCGCGCGGGAAGCGAGGGGAGTCCGTAGGGCAGAGGTCGACGTGGCGGCGCTAGTTAAATATGGTAATGGGCAGCGGCGGAGGCAGAGTTGCGCTGAGTTGAAGCCTCTCGTGGCTCCATTTCAATTGCAAGCCAGCGGCGGCGGCGGCGGCTGCACCGAGGTCTGGGCCGCCGTCGTTCGAGTGCGGCCATCCAGAGCAGTGAGCGAGAGTAGAGAGGTATAGGAGCACAGACCTCAACCAAGGAGGGCTGATCGCGGTGGCAGGCAAGGGTCATGTTAATACTGGCTGGCACCAGCCGAAAGCACGTGAAGCAGATTGCAAATGTCTTTGCTTGAGGTGGAATATCTGTGGGGGCATATTTGCTCCGGAATTGGAAACCTAACTTTAATGAGAACAAACTAATGTTCTTAGTACTTCTAATGTTTTGACGAGGCAGTTGGGCCTGGACTCCACAGTCGATTATATCACAAACTATCGATCAAATCAAATGATTTGTTGCGATTGTGATCACAATAGTGATAAATAAAATATTCACACGAAGATATTGCTCCTATTTCATCCAGATTTTTTTCTGACCCATCACAGATAAGAATTGTAACAGTTCAGATCAAAATACTAACATACTCAAAGAATATAACAAGTTGTTGATTTTGTGAGAATCAAAGAAATGTTCAAACTGGTCAGGAGAGGATCAGAATCCCAACAGATAAGCAGAAGACTTTAAACGAATTGATATTTTTGTGAGAGATAACTTAGATATCACTGTACATAAAATCTCATATTTAACTTAATATTCTAAAGTGATTTTATAATTGTTATCTCTACCAGGATGACACATTAACCTTGAAGTTACCATAGATAATTAATAATGAATTAATGACAATGTTTCAGAATAAAGAAGGCCAATTTATGAAGGTGGAGTCGATTTGAAATTAGATGTAGTTATAGGTGGTCAATATTTTGAATATGAACAGGCATGGCTGGGCAGAAAAGCATTAATATGATAGTCGTAAATTAAAAAGTTAACATTTCGTTTAATCTTGTCTAAAACAATTAATGGTTTTATTAACTTTTGTAAATTTATCTTACGTTAACTTTAGTCTCTTAATTTTATTTAGTATTGTCCTGATCAATCTAATCTCGCATCATCTGAACCGACGACCTGCCTTTTCTGAAGACCATAGGGTGTGTCTGTCCTCTCCTGTGTAATGTCGGTAAATGTTCGGAAATAATACACTTTTACCTCGATTATTATCTCGATGCAGTCTGAGATTCCTACACTATACGCAGACGGAAGAGCGATAAATTGAAAATCAACAATCTTCAGAGGCATATAGAAGGGCATAAGAAGACTCAGAGTCGCGGGAATAAGACGTCTTCATTTAAGGTGATATGCGCTATAACCATGTAATAAGATACACACCAGGATCAAGTATTCCAATCCCAGAATGCTATACAAAATAGTAAAATGATTCCGTAATTTTGCGGCTTCTTTCCTCTCCCGTCTTCTGACCCTACCCTCCGACACGTGAACTGACCTTGAAGTCAAAATCTACTGACAGAACGAACCGAAATACAATAACTATTATTTAGTTGACGATTACGAGGTACTTGTGTTCAGTGTCTTTTTTAATACGTAACTTAACTGCACATTATGAACAAGAAA
Organism: Laupala kohalensis; assembly: GCA_002313205.1. Lineage (NCBI taxonomy): Eukaryota > Metazoa > Arthropoda > Insecta > Orthoptera > Trigonidiidae > Laupala > Laupala kohalensis. The sequence continues at coordinate 705,336 of NNCF01126018.1, read as the reverse complement.
ACATAATAGTACCGTTTGATGGCTTCCACTGGAAAATATATTTGGTGGGGTAAACGTTATCCCCCTCAGATGAAAATTTTAATGTGGTAATGTTAATGAAGCACCTTATGTAGGGCAATCTTGAATGTGGAATATATTCTCTTGCTCGTTCAAATACAATAAAAAACTTTCGTATTTTTTTACCTTCTTTTTCCAGCTTTTTTTACCCATTCAGCAATAGCATACTAGCAGCATTATACCTATGTTATAAAGAACTATTGCGTGTTTGTCTAATAACAGGATTCTGGACTATTTGACTTATTTCACATTTAAAATATCCAATTGAATTTTAACCGTTAACATTTACTTCCGTTAATTTTGAACAACAAACTAACGCTTTAACGATTAACGAAGTTAACTTTTTAAATTTGTAAATAGCTATAAATTTGGAAGAAGGTAAAGAGTGAAATTCTTAGTACAGGGTGCATAATTTGATAGAGACAGTGACCTGTAAGAAGATTATCATCTACCTGAATGCAGAAATAACTGACAACTGATTAATAATGAGATGTGTGAGATGGATTTTGTCAAGCTGTTGTTACAGGGAAATGTCTACAGTGACATAGTCACGAATGGTGCAGTATCAGACGATAAATTGAGGAGCTGTTTCATAAAATAATCACTATATAATAACAAAAGCAGCACATACGTAGACACCACTGGTTCCCAGCTGTCTCTGATAAACAATGAAGTCAAAAAGAATTGATGAAACTACTCACTAAAATTACATATCCGATTGTTGAACTATAAAGATATGGTTGAATATTCAAAAATACTTCATTGTCAAGTTAATTTTCTCTCCCTTACACAGAAAGAATCCACTGAATGTTCTACATATGATGCATACGTTTTCAATAATGTAATGAACTAAGAATTCATTGTGGTCAGAGCATAAAAACAACTTCAATAAATGCAATAAATGAGGAACATCACAATCTATTCCATCATGAAACGGTTCACATCTATTCTTACAAATAACAATTTTTGTACTCTTTAGGTGTTTCAGGAGGTCAGAGCTAAGCCGTAGGCTCGACACGGCGTGCTGTTGGAAAAAGTCGGATTTGCACTTTTGACCGATGAAGGTGCAGGTCAGCCGGGTCACCCTGCTTTGACACGCATACCAACACCATACAGATACAAAAATAATATTTTATAACTTTTGAGCACTACAGGCGAAGGATTCACCATTACGCATGCGTACCACAACTCTAGTAGCATGTGAGACATATGAAATTCAGGTGTAACATATCAGTTTACCTGTTCATCTTAAAAAGAAGGAATTTCTTTAATTTTCGAAACAATCACTGACATGTGGACAATATTATGGAGTCACATGGTGATAATATGGTAGGATGTGAAGGACTGTGGATTTCATATGTTGGCATGTATGGCCTCACGAGTACAGCAAAGAAAGTAGAATTATGCTCTGAAGCACTTCAAATTGCGATTCACTGTCAACAGAGCGTGCGTTGAAGCTCCGTTGATGAGGTNCGATTCACTGTCAACAGAGCGTGCGTTGAAGCTCCGTTGATGAGGTACTGCAGAGGAAGAAGACAGCTCTTAAAAGAATTTTCAGTTTATTCATTTGCGTAGTGCGATGCACACTCTCAATTTGCAGCAGATTCCAAGAGCACGTGGATAATCTATTCAGCGAATTAAGAGAGGATTGAATCAACAAGGTAAAAGAGTTAGTTGATGAAAAGTCCGTTTTAATTTACTACTTTCAAACTGAAATATTCCTTGTAATTTGCTGTAACACCGGTAAAAATAATTCAATGTGCTCTATATTTTTGTTTCAAAGAAGAAGAAAACTTATGTTATACTATGCCGCTTCTCAAGTAGCTATAGTTATGAAGTTTTTATCTCATTATGAATGCTTCAAATACGATATAATAATATATATTTTTGGTTTTGATTAAATCCCATAACATCCGTCTTGCTGTACAAATGTCTTGATATTTAAAATAATTTTGATTTCTTTTACTTTTTATGATAAAATATAATGATAAATTATACCCTAATAAAAATAATTAATATTTTTATATACCTCAGATATGAAAGAGCACTCACTCGTTTACCATATTTCAAGAGCTAACTATCTCTCAGACATCGTTATCTCAGATACAGATATTGATTCCAAGTTAGAGTTTTCATGTGGCTCGGTCAAACGGATCCTTTGAAAACGCTAATTACTTACGGCGATCCTCCAACTAGCTGTTGAACCATTACCAAGATTAAACATTTCTTCCTTTCCCTAATACAAAATCTTACGAAATAAAATGAAAGAAATACAAATGGAGAATATGCCAAAATAGAAATTATTTCTATAGAATAAAAACATAAGAATAATTTACAAAAATTAGGAGCAAAATTTATTAACCTCCTGTTATTCGAAGTGGTATTAATTTTGATGGAATTTATAATTATTTATATTAGATCTTAGAGTTTAATAGAATGCTTGAAGAACTTAAACATAATTATGCTTAAAACTGAAACAATAGAAAATATTAATTCCGAAGTAGAACAGAAAATGTGAAGAGATATGTCATATATAAACCTATGTTTCCGCGGTCGGAGTCAGTATGAACTTGTTTGTCCGGAACAAACCGCGTCTTAGTAGATAAAACTACCAACGTTTCGGCCACCTTCTTTAGGGCAATGTCAGAGTCGTACTCTGCGGTGCGTCCCGGACAAACAAATTCATATAGAGATGTCACATGTTGCTACGGGAGAGTTTAGCACGCAAAAGGAAATCCTGGCCTCAGGCAATTATGTGCACAGATGTTTCCACGGTCGTTGAGTAATCACAAGAGATATTTTAGAATTACGACTAAATAGAAAGTCATAGTTATAAATAAATTACAAAATGATAGAAGACATCTTGTATGAAAATAAAGAGAAAAGTCGTGTCTAATAATAAATAGTAAAAGATTGTCAAAATAATGGTGTTTGATGAAAATTGTCTCCAAGATAATACTGTATGTCAGAAAAGGAAACTATACAGCAGTGAGTTATTTCGTTGTCTGAGTCATATACACACTCCATGAGGTATCACTTGGAGAGATTCAGTCTGAATGAAAGAAGCAGACACTCTCTCTTGAACCTTCCTTTTCCGTGCACAAGTACCAAAGTCCAAGCACGGGTAAAAGAGAAAAGATACTACTGGAGTCTTAACCAAAGCAAAGAAGATATTACTTCTATCATCATAGGAAAGACGAGAGGAGAACGCAGACCACAGAACCAGGCCGCCCTACGCGGTTGATTATCAAATTAATTAACATGATGAAAACGAGGCAGCCCACTGAGGACGAGAAGGGTGGGGCAGCGTTGGAGTCGAGTGGGTGAGATGGGAGGTGGGGATGAATCCCCAAGAGCAAATGATGAGCGCAGCGGTGAGTCTTTGACACAGACAACGTTCAAGCAGGGTTGAAGGGAGGTTAATGATGGAGAGTACGTTGTTAAAACTAATATATGGAAATTACGGAGAAAATAAGAAAAATGAACCAATGAGATTGCAAAAAAGGGAAAGACAAAAATGAACGATATGTAGTGACTTTTTCTTTGTTCCAGTACCTCACACTAACGTTGAAATATGAGTTATGATTGCAACAAAAACAGAAGACGAAATTGGAAGAAATAACTGTTGAATGAAACTTGTATTTGGAAGAATTTGTTTCACCAAAATATTAAATATTTTGTAAGAATAAAATTATACTTTATATCTACTGACGATGTATTTACATTACTCTTTTAGTCTGGAATTAAATACACAATGTAATGAAAGATTAAAAATTTTCAAAGGAACGAGGTGTTTTCTTTAGAAATTATTTCTTATAAAATGGTTTGGTTCATTGTTACAAATTTTTTCCATATTTAATAAAAATATCATGCAAATATTTTATTTTTTCTCGCGTACTTTATCAGCCTTAGGAACAAATTATATTTTTTCAATTGATATTTCGCTGAAAAAATAACAAATGTCACTACAACAAGGTATTTTGGAGGACTAAAATGAAATTAGTGCACCAAATATAAATGATCTGAAAATTTAGATGAATAAAATAATTCAGAAAGTTCAGAGAAAGGTGTTTAATTTCTTGTCTAAGAAACACAGGTAGTTTTTGTGTAGGAAACTATATAAAATTACTGGGAAAACACTTTTAAGATCATTGATGGTGAGAAAGATTGGTCTCACAAAATTTGCTTCGTACATGAACAAGTCAAGAAACGATACATTTTTGCAAAAATTAGACTAAACAGTATTCTGGGCGACACTGCTTCTTGTAACTGCCTATGCAAGAAAAACTGTCGGACCATAGTGTTGGTGATGTTGAGTCTCACCGCTAAGCACCATATTCCTTGTCTTTCATTCCTTAACCGCTCCCGAGTTTCTCTGAGAGAATGCGAGCGACCCTAGTGGGCTACGGAGTTTCTTCGGAGCGAATCTTGGGAGTTCCGGTCGCAGACAACTTCCCTCGCCACCCTTGCCCATTGCTCCGGTTTCCTCTTGCCCTACCCTACCATGTTCTGGTCCGCCCTGCTTCACTCCACTCCGCTGCGCGCCACACTCACTTCCGCTGGCGATGCTCCGTAGCACACTCAGAGCGCAAGGACTCAAACCACGCCACGTGACCACATCCAACGCGGGGATCTCCCTTTCAACCGCCAAAGAAAGCTCCGATTGCTACGAAGGAACGATTTCACTTAAGTTTACGACGGACGCTTATTAAAGGAATGAAAATGTGCTTTAGCAGAACATATAAATATACACGTTAACTGGATAATTTTCGCGCGTTTTGTATTTACTCAAATCACCAACAAAACACTTTTGTTAAACTGGGATAAAAATTTGAATATATGTATATAGCACAGAATTTTTAGTTGAACACAAATGTTTCATCACAATGGTGAAAACGAGTCACATTCTAAATACAGATGTAATTGATGACTTTGTAAAATTAATTTACGGAAGTTGTGCAGAAATTTAATTAGCTGTCAATTCTATTTAAAAACTTAGAAAGAGGAAATCTGGAAGATCGCTGAATTTAGGAGACGATTCGTCACAAAAACTTTTTGTAGAAAGTTCATCATGAGATAGGAATTGACGAGTCCATGACGAAAGAATACAAAAGAATTTAAAAAGTGTAACTAGAATAATAGAATTAAATTTAAAAATACAAGACTTACGACCATATACGGACAAACAGTATATATTTTGTCCTAAATAATAGGGTACGAAATAATGAGATACAAGTTTAAGAAATTTCAAATGAGTTTCAGTACTTGAAGAACTAATAATTGTATAACTTTTCACAAAAAAATACAACTTAAAAATTTGAGCCTAAGAGGTAATAAATAAAACATCAAAAGAAATTTTATGCTACTTAACTATCGTATTTCGAAATAAAATTATGAAGATGATAACGTGATCAAATAATTCCAAAATAGTGATACTCAGGACGTGCTGTAATTAGAAATCACTATTGTAATATCATGCTCGATGAACACACAATACAATGAAGTAAATTGTTAGCAGATTAAACGTGAGGTAAAATTAGGATTATATTTTCAGAAAGAGAAAAAAAATTGCCTTAATCTTCGTATCTTTTTGTTTTCATTGAAGAGAGTGTGCCTATAGAATTTTGTTTCTCTTAATGAAACGTCTAAATGAAATATTTTATTTTCAATGATATGCATAGTATCTATGTAAACTAGCTATCAAGAAACTTAATTGCAAAATTGACGCAAGCACAGCCGCGAGTACCAGCTAGTTTATTGTTACTAAGAAGAAAACATTACGTCTTTGAAAACTTCTGAATCTCTTCTGCTGTTTTCATTTCTACCAATTTTTACTATTTTTATCTTTGAGTCCATCCATACGTAATGAAAAATACCGAGCTCATTTAATTCTTATTAAGGAACTGACGTTGTGCTTCAATTAAATAGTATAGTTTTTAATGTANCTCATTTAATTCTTATTAAGGAACTGACGTTGTGCTTCAATTAAATAGTATAGTTTTTAATGTAAAATCTATAATTTCAAGTTTTCAGATATTACATCGTTCATAAGAAAATTAACTTTTCTACAGATTGTAAGCTAATTATATAATTAAAGTCTACCTACGCTTCAAAATGATATTGTGTATTAACTTCAGAGATAGACATTGTTCATATTTAGAACACTACAACCAAGGTCCCTAAACATATCCCATCTAAAGTATCACACACACAATTTCAACCACTTGAATTTTAATAAAACAATAATATTTCATGTAAGATTGAAAATAATTAAAGTTACTGTTATCACTAAAATAACTGACGGTTTTTTAAGAAAGCTTTATTTTAACGAGGAAGATGAGCGGAATTCATAAATTACAACGGTACCTCCAGTGCGCAACGTTCTTTCAGCTCGCACACATTGTTCCAAGTTCTAATACTGATTGTGCAAATTTAATTTTGAAAAATTGGCACAAATAATAAATTGATGGTTTCAAGTATGGAAATTTTAAAATGTCCTACTATACTTCATCACTTGCCACAAAATATGTAAAATCACGAGAAAGTCAAGTTTTGTTTTTTGGTGATTTTTTGGGGAGTAGAAAATTTCGCCAACTAATCAGCCGGTTTTACATGTTTTTCTAGATATTTAGTACGAATGTGATTTTTTAGATTGATGTACATCTGTATTGGTAGGAGTCTGTGATGGTCCACGAAAAATTACGTGGAAATTTGTGAATAACTTGTTAGAAAAACTCAACTATGTGCAACTCCTCAAGTGTCACTCAGAAAAATACACCCTTTACCTATCATTTTGTGATTTAAATAGCTTATATCGGAGAAAGGAATGGATTGAGTCCACAAACTGCATTTAAAATGGCAGTCTCAACTTCCAACATCAATGAATTACATTTTCACTATATATCAATGAGAATTTAAGAAATAATATTTGTGCTATGATCACGACATTCACGCAAACATAGCCGCGGATACAATACAAATTCTACAAGCTAAGGTAGGTAAGAAGTAATTTGGTCTTACACATTACAATCAGTGGACTTGCCTCATTTCTGACAATGAGCCATCATTCGAAATATAATTTGGAGAACCACTCACGCGAGCACAAATTCATTAAAATTAATGTTGTCAAAAACACATTTTAGCTCCTTTTTGTTGCTGGTCGATACAGTGATTCAATATGCAATATAACTATGAAATATGTTTTTTAAATTTCATTTTAAGATTTTTCCGTATGATCGTGCTTTAAAACTGAAGTAAACAAATCACTATTTAATGAAAACTAGGAACCGCAGAAAATGGTTGGGATAAGCAACCTTTAAAAATATTATTTTTGTTTAAGAACATTCCTCTGCATTAATCCAAACAATGTCATTTATATGTATCGTATAACTGAGAGAATTAATGAAGTGAAATTGGAAAATACATCATCAGAATTCCATGACCATTTCGGAAGAACAGTTATCGGGCTGTCAAGACAGCTGAGGTACCTTCAGAGCTTGAGAGCTCGTGTCAATGGGTGGTTGGGCTCAAATGCAGTTATGAAAATCGGATGAGGCGGTAACTGCTTCTACAGCCGTCTTGCCCTTTCCTTCCTTCCAATCTCACTGTGGGCTCTCGACACACAACAAATTAAACCTTGGTGACTATGAGAGAAGTATATTTACACACGCCGATAAACGATTTACGTTTCTAGAATAAGAACCACGTTACAAACAAAAAATTTATCCATGAATGAAATTTTATGAAAACTATTTATACACTATGAGACTAATTTGCGAAGCCTCATACAGATACTTCATTGACAAAATGTTAATAGGTATATGGGTACAAAAAAACTGAGAAGGAAAACCTAGTAATTGGGTGTGTTGATCATAAGAATTTGAGACTTAAAAAGCTTTATGAATAAAGAGATTCGAATCTCCTTATTGTGATATCAATGAGACCCCTAGAGAGCGCGAAACCCTAGCTCTGATCTGACCTCCCAACTCTCCCCGAGGTCTCATGTATCGACACGACCAGTCGATGTTAGAGGAAGCATTCAACCGGAAGCCGCCCCATTAGTGGAGTAAGCACGCGAGCCTTCACCATGAACAATCGTCGTCGGCTCAGTTCACAGACGATGAATCACAGGTCTCTCGAAGACATTGCGTCGGAGATCTCCTCTCACTCACTCACGCAAGAAAAGAAGGAACTGAGCGCTCTTTAAGCTACGAGGTCTTCCTTCTATTGCTTTGATTACAAGGTAAATATGCTCCAGATAAACGACATTCCCCGCAGGTCTACTATCACCGCTTTCTTTCTATTTAATGATTTTTATTGACCCCTTTGTAGTAGAAAATGTATAACTTACTTAATTAATCATGCAAAAATTCAAAATCTACACGAGTTCTTTGTATGATGCCTACAAATATTAATCTAATCCATTAGTCATATACAGTTTTCCAATATGAAATACTATTCATAATTTTTGCTGGAGTGAATATTTTATTCTGGATTTTAAGTGATAATGAAACATATGGCTCTGGAAATAAAAGAAGAATAAACTGAAAACAACATAATAAAAACAAAGGTCGAATGGTGGGTTTTAATGGAATTGTTCACATGTTTTTATGATTATGATGTCACATAATTATCAGCATTCAATTCCTCAAAATACATTTAGCAGGAGTACATCAAGTGACTGTAATACTGAGTGGGGTAAATGCGAATAGCGGGTAATTACAATCAGTGAAATTTTGGGTGTATACCAGGAAATTATTTCAAAAATGTTTTTGATTGACATTGATATTTTTGCAAAACATTAGTTTCAGGTATATTTTTACAGAAAACCTAACTCGTTTTGGGGTAAATTTGCAACATGATTTTTAAACCAATTCTTACAAATTTCCCGGTAATTATTTAATCTGTTACATGTATTATATAAATTAATTATTTCGGGATTCTAATAAATTTTTTATTAATGGTTCCTTGCTAGACAAAATAGGGTAGTGAATTTGGAAATTGTATCATAGTTAGTAATTATTTCTTAAATCTTTTACAGATATTTTTGGGTCAATTTCGGACAGAGAATTTTCCATTTGAATCAATAAGGGATAAATATGGACATAATAAGATGTCACAACTATTTTCATAGAAGCTTTATTATTACTTTTATAGTTTGGATACATATTAGATAGATAAACCATCAACATACAGTCACTGAAACTGCTAAGTTTTAACTAACTGATACAATTCGTTCATCATTACCCCTTAAATTCGTATCTAACCCAGACCAGTCAGTTTTTTTTAAATTTATGACACTATAACATGTTATTATAAAAATTATTGTGCTTTTACATAATAGTCAAGTAATCAATGCAATAAAGTAATAAATGAGATTTTGAATTTTTGTAATAGTACAAGAATAACTTCCAATTTCCCTGAAGTGTTCGCAATTACCCTACTCTACTTTAACAATTTGTTTCCTCCGTTCTTTATCAAATTAAGATTAGAGCAACTATTATCGAATTTTTTATTATAGACCCCTCACTTTGAACTCCTGTGGATGCTACAAAAAATCGTAGAAAAAAACTAATTTACACCATTAAATTTGTCTTTTTCTTCTGCTTATACTGAAGTAAAAATGGCTCTAATACTTTTTTAATAACAGAAATGTTTCAAAAAACGCGAAATTTTTACCGTTTCTCCTGATACTTCGACTTTACTGCTTTTTATAAAATAAACTAAAAGAGTCAAAAATAATTCTTATTCAGGAAATGTTAACTATTATGTTTGAGACAACATTTCAAAATTTCGAGCTTCTGCATGCAAAATATAATGAGTTATTAACCTTTCCCAAAACCGTTGCTAAAAACGACCAGGCACATTTTTAAAGAATAAAATCTATACTGTCGCTTTCAGCAGAATATCGTGATGACATGATCAATGAAATAAAACGTTTAAAACTTAGAATGTAATCACAAATGAGTGATAAACAGAACTGTTTTCATTTGGTGAACAGCGGATAAGTGCAGTCTATAATAAAAATCCGATAGTAGATAAGAGTGTGACCAGTGCTAAGTTGAAACACAGCTCTGCTTAGAGAATGCTCAATGCGAAAGATTGGCTCTCTCATCGCAGGGTGCCACCGCGAGTCTCTAGGGGCAGAGCGGAGATGGGAATCTGCAAGGATCCGCTCTTTGACACAAAGGAGGAGCGACGGCACTGATAGGACATGGTGTCCTCTGATGCGGCGACCGCCATTCACACACGGTGGCGCTAGGGTGTGAGGACGCGAGGGCCGGGTGCGACGATACGAGCTCCTTTGAGTCCTCACCCCCAACCGCTTGCTTCTGTGCGTGCCCATACCATCACTCCAGTGTAGAGACGAGAAAGAAAGCGAAATTGACCTTCTGGTGTCCACGTCTTAGATAAAGTTATAATAATACGCTAAGTATTACTAAATTTAACTAAAACTTTTGAAAAATTTCGTTTTATGTTTCTTTACTTGTAAATATCCTTATAGAACCGGTCTATCTTGTTCTTACAACCAATCCGTTTCAGTTTGATAATAAATTCTTACTTCAGGTCGGGAATACTTACAACCGTGGGTACTAAAACGGCTCCATCATACGAGTACACTAGTTTATTCATGAAATTCCATGAAGATTACTTTCTTTCAAGACTAACATCCCGCCCTTATGAGCGAAATGTGTAAATGATGTCTTAATTATTTGGACACATGGACGTATAAACTCTTCAATCTTTTCTCAATCAAATACACTTTTATAGAAATTTATTTCCTACTACTCAATGTATTTTCTCGACATCAATATTTCACTTCCTGATTTTAATACCGAACAAGGTAAAGCATACATCAAACAAACCAACATACAACAATACAATCATCACGAAAATTTCCGTTCACAGTTGTTAAAAGTTCTCCTTATGCTCTATCTATCCGCGGCCGTAGAATCTGTGTTAAACCTTCAGTACTCAATCAGTATTTAAATAAAATACATAACTCTCAATAAATGCCATTAATCCAGGGATTTACCGACGATAAGAATTTTACCGGCAAGCTTAAACTATGTTTCTGCAAACAGCGTGTCCTGGATAGTCATGAGGATGAGATCATGATGTTACGGATTACAGGATTCATATATGTAAAATATATTAACAACGATTTCTACGTAATCAAACAATTATTATTAGGTACTCTTTTTTGCTGTGTACTTCCCTTGAAAATTCCCTATTTTTCGTTGAGTGCTTTGGCACTCGCAATCTTAAACAATAAAACACAAGAATAATTAAGAAAAGAATGTCCTATCTAATATTCATTTCGAGGTCAATTTGCTGATTCGAGGTCGATTGTTTGTACATGTTTTTCATTCATAATTTTATAAATATTTAAATATATGAGAACTATACGGATTTTTCAGAAAGCTATGTAGCTCAATGAAAGATATCACCATCACTGCCTTCCACTCGAACCTCATCCACTGCTACAAACAATATTCTTGTAACAATATAATGTAAAGTTCAGTATATAAACGCGATAGTAATGCTATTTTTATGGAGCTTTAGGACTCGTTAACGGCAGGGTCATTAGAGCCCTTGATAGTAATGCTATCGTGTAAATACTATGGTATATAATGCAATTTCAAGAAATACTAAAACGAAACATAACACATGACAGAAACGAAGTAACAACAAACTGTTCGTATTCTCAGATACTATACTTGGTGTGAGAAACACTCATCAGTGTTGATAATCTAGGACTCATTACTGACTATATAAACGTACTGATTATGTTTGTAATTTACTTAGTGCTTGTGAACAGGTTTGTCTGGAATTTACAATATTACATAGAGCGGAGCTCATGAGAGGCTTGAGAGATAGAGAGCGCTAAGATAAGAATTTCAGGATATGTGCGCCCTACAACCGCGAATGTTACATACTAAGTCATACCTTCAGTGGTCAAATACACATACTGTACGCAGCTGTAGACTCTTAGGTCAGTGACCTCGCTAATGCAATCTAGGGAATGTTTCTTGCTTGTCCACATTCAACTAGATGACAAACACCTGATGAAAAGCATAAGGAAATAACGAAAGGTATAACGGAACAGACAGTTAAGTTTTGTTTACTTAAACTATCCGCTTATCTTGACTAGCCACTTATGTATATGCGCAGTCATTCATACAAGGCAACCATTTTCTTCAAACAACCGACAGCACTTCAGGTCAAATATAATTAAATAAGTTTATTACGCTACTCTGATAACATTATTTAAAACAATCTTCTAAAATAAGTTGTACTAATCAATATTATATTAGATGTGAGTGATATTAACTCAAGGTAATCAACAACTAATGGTATTTCATGTATCGTATTAAAGAACATACAAAGGAAAAAGTATATTCAGTGCACTTGCATGTAGTTGAAAGATTGAAGATGATGTTGTGACACAGAAGGTGGCGAGTACAATTGCAAAGGCTACGTTGGATTTGGTGGGTATGGGGAGGGGTAGGCAAAGAGCAGGTGGGGGATGAGGTTAGCGATGGTGTGGGGGGG